>JARKHS020013068.1:0-53332 GCA_030143305.2 Amblyomma americanum | reverse complement strand
AGGTAGTATGAGGCACCTCAGCACGAAAGATAATAGCGTTTTTAAAAAGTACGAAAGCTGATATGGTGGTTTACTAGCATATATCGCCATTTTCCGGTTACGTTAGGCCGCCTAACTTTTATATTGACAAGTGATTAAGTGGTCTTGATTAACCATCTTTTTAATTCGCCTGTTCTCTGTTGTCGGCCACCACCGTCTCGAATAAATCATGTTTTTTTACTAACAGGTTCACCATTAAGTGTAACCTAAAGTCTTCGCTGCGAATTCGGCAGAAGTGAGCATAAGAGGTACTTCAGAAATAGTGAGCGTGTTTCAGACTCCCATTAAATATATTGTTGCCTCCAACAAAACGCTTACATTTGTTGGTGAGTTCAAGGTCCAACATCCCGGGCAAATAATTAAGCCATCAAGATAAAGTCTGCACATGGACGAAAGATAATCCGCTGTCGACAGACCCCACCTTATTAATGTGCCCAGCATCAAGGCTGACGAAGGAAACGAAGAATTTAAAAAGAAAGGAGAAAACGAAAAGACTTTAAGGCAAAATAAGAACGCAGAGATGTGCGGAGTCGGGAGAGAAAGTAAAAAAAAAACACGGCTTCCCCTCCCTAAGCATGCAGAAAATGCCCTCGCATTCGAAGTCCTCCTTGCTACTATATATTCATAACTTCATTCAGACGTGACCAGGTCCTGCCAAGTCGACTTTTTAAACCCCCTCCCGCATACTGCATTGTTCCTGAAGAAGAGAAGCAAATAAAAGATTCGAATGAACAAAACAGGACAGCCAAGTTGCCCGGTACTCTGCCCAACCGCTCAGTAATCGGGAAGTAAATAAGTTCGCGATCCCTATCTCGATCCACGACGAAACTCGCCGAATATCTCCCCATGCTTCTGCTTATAAACTGAATCCTGCGCAGATTCACAGCAAGGCCCGCGGGGAAGCCTATTATATGATGTCAACTGAGGCTGTTCCTCTCCCCAACGGCTGCTTTTCTTTCTCGCTTTGTGAGCGGGCCAGCGCTCGACAATGCGGTCGCGTATACAGCATCCGCAAGCTTCTGACAAGCTGTCTTCTGCACGGTTCCCTTTTGTCGTGCCGGCATGGAATGCGGCAGGCGCAGACAAACGTCCAAAAAACCGGGCCGTCATTTATATCCCGGCTTGTCATCTGCAAGTGACCCTCGCGAAGCGGGCATACAAACTGTACGACTCTCAGTATATCCTGAATATTTTTTTTTATGTTGTCTGTTCCATATCGTGGAAGGAAGGCAGACAACCGCAAAGTACAATTTTTCTTCTCTTTTGCAACTGATGCGCCAGAATGTTTGTGACACCACGACAAGATAACAATTACCAGTATACTGTTCACTTATATTATTCTAAACAAATGTCCACGCTTAGCAGGCGTTCGTTTCCTCATTTTTTACACGCTTATACAAGGCGTGTTTCTCCGCTCTTTAAAATCACGCTTTCTAGGCGTGGTCACGCGTACTGCTTCACGCTCGGCAGGCGTTATGGCCATCCGCTCCCCTTCCGCCCACTTTTCATTCAGGCGCCAGAAATGGGCGATGCCGTTGACACCTCCGAGCGCGAGTGTTGGGCGCCCTCGGGCCACACGATTTGCGTGGTTCAAAGATGTCTTGAGCCACCGCGGTGGCTGAGTGGTTATGGCGCTCGGCTGCTGACCCGGAAGACGCGGGTTCGATCCCGGCCGTGGCGGTCGCATTTCGATGGAGGTGAAATTCTAGATAGTTTATGGTTTATGGGGGTTTAACGTCCCAAAGCGACTCAGGCTATGAGAGACGCCGTAGTGAAGGGCTCCGGAAATTTCGACCACCTGGGGTTCTTTAACGTGCACTGACATCGCACAGTACACGGGACTCTAGAATTTCGCCTCCATCGAAATTCGACCGCCGCGGCCGGGATCGAACCCGCATCTTTTGGGCCGGCAGCCGAGCGCCGTAACCACTCTGCCACCGCGGCGGCTGCATGAAATTCTAGAGTCCCGTGTACTGTGCGATGTCAGTGCACATTAAAGAACCCCAGGCGGTCGAAATTTCCGGAGCCCTCCACTACGGCGTCCCTCATAGCCTGAGTCGCTTTGGGACTTTAAGCACCTATATAAACCAAACCAAATCAAAGATGTGTTGAGAACACTTAGCCTCGATCCTGAAGTGAATGGCGTCCACTCTGAAAAGCGAACATGAAAAAAATATATTTCGAGAGCTGCCAAATTCGTGCGCGTCGAAGTGAATATAGCTAATATAGAAGACATTGAACACGCACACTCAGTGCGGTGCACGAAGTTTTTTTTTGCCCTGCTGCAATATAAAGGGAAAGGAGGAGCAGAGACGGCCAATTGCAGCCTGCTCTGGATGATACGTATACCAGCTCCGCTGAAGTTTCATTGTTTGTGCAAAGTTGCAGAGGCCTCGCAACAGTGAATAAGTATGCGCTCCACTGTAAGGTTTAATTACAATTGGGAAAGCCAGCGACCAACATCATCACGATCAGGCAATCCACAGCAAGACAAGACTCCAAAGCACAACAGTGTCAAATTTTAGCGCTTCCGAAATGAGATCTGCAAAACATACACCTCCTCCGGGCGTCCTCCGCGGTCGCTTTATAGCGGCAAACTTCGTATCCTCACTGTATCAGATCGCAATGATGGGACTGGACAGCATGATGACCGGAACAAGAAAACCCCAGCTAGGTTTATTACGGGGCATCGTGTGTATAGGCTTGCGATAGCGGGCACACGTACCGCGCATGTCAGGCACACTGTCATCGAGCTATCACACGAGCCCGATACACTCATCACTTTACCTCATTCCCTGTCGCCACCGATCATGCCTCCCCACCCATTTTCCCAGTTCCCTTTCTTCCTATAGTTCCTCGGAGTTAGTCCGAGTTAGGAACTAAGTAAATGTAAAGCAAGCAACTTGAGCAGCGGGCTAATCTGTTCATCATCAGGGCACATTTCTGTTCGCAAAAAGCGCTGCATACACCGTTAAGTAACGCTCCTTAGTACAAAAAGGGTAATAATGGCTGTGATTACTACTATTGGTATAATATGTGGGAAAATAATGGATGTAGACACAGAGACAACACTTTTACAATATTCAGGGATTTGAGAAAATCTTTTAGCCTCCTGTTATAAATGCGATCCCCCATATCCATTAAACAAGCACGTTGCTCATTATGAACTGAAACGCCCGCCATCGCCTTACGAAATGAAAGGATGTGGGTCACAAGAATAGCGAAATATCATCACATATATGAAGAAGCCAACAGTCACCGAAACGGTAAGGCGCATAGCGGAACGTTTCTTTTTTTTAATCTGTGGGGCTGATTAATGGCAAATTAATAGTGTAATTATTTATTCGCTGAAAGATGATTCATTAAGAAGTAGAAGAAAAACCACACGCCCCCGGTGGGATCCGGGCCCACGACCTCCAATTTTTTTCGTCCGGTGCTCTACCAACTGAGCTACAGCGACGGCTGTCCAATCTACTACTATCGAGGGAATTTATGTTGCGTGTAACCTAACCCCGAGAGCGTTCACAAGTGCTACCCTCGTCCATAGCGGCGGACGTAGCACGTCCTGTAATGCCGCGAGTGTTGCTTGGAACGTGATCGAACGGTGCGGGCAGAAGCTATGTGACCGAGCTATACATCCAATGACAGTGGAAATAGATACGATAGGATTACTGCACGAACAAACGAAGCAATACAGTCAATGACAAACAGAAGTTCTCTTCTTACCTTTATGTCCCAAACAGTCATGTATGACTTGAAAAAAGCCACGGTGCAGTCGCCATCCAGCCGGGAAGCATTGTCTGGGCTGACGCGGGGCGCCTTTGCGCAGAAGCAATCTTCCGAGCAGACGCAAACTTCAGACAGACGCATTGTTGTGCATGCAGGAGGCGTCTAATGTACTTCACCTGAGTGAACCTTGTTCGAACAACCGACGCTCACCTACATCATTATCAAGTTGTCAAAAGAAATACCGTTATACGCCATCAATAGCTGTAACCAAGCTCGCACAACGGATTCGCAATTCGAAACTACTAATGTACTTTCCCGCTAAAAAGCGCGTCAGCGTTCTGTGGACAACCGAAGAGGGAACAAACAGAAATAAAAAAATAAAAAGAGTCCCCATCACGAATACACATATCAGAATGCCCTACACTTCAGTAATCGAACATCTGTGATGGAGAAAAGGAGCGTGCATTGCCACAACGTTCATAGCTCGGGCTTTCCGCTCCCAACGCCTGCAAAAAAGTGGAACGGGATCTGCTCCCGCTTGGACAGAGAAATAACACGCCTAATCTTGGTCTCGTGGTGCTCAAAACGTCATCCACGACGCATCAGCATGCGCATCACGCCTAAAACAGGGCGTAAGCATGAGGTTAAGCGTGAACATTATTGGACTGCGCTTATGCCACATATTGGCCAGTGGAAGGTGAGATTGATCTGAGGTAGGAAGATGTTCTTGAAGCACAAGTTTGAACAAGTCTGCCATGCTGTCACTGTCACAACGCCATTTTATTTATTTACTTTATTACAGATACCTCAAGAGCCCTTGGTTGAGGGCTTTACATGAGGGCTTACATTCGTGCATGCGCCACCTTAAGACAAAAGCCTTTCATGATATTCAAAGAAAAGCTGCCGTTCAACGTGCTAGTTTGCTTCAGGACGCGGGAGGTATCGCCATGATAACCAGAAAAACAGACTGCAAAGAAGAAAGTCGGTTCCTACAGTGATGAGCGCTGCAGTTCGAACGTTTCATGGCGCGGCTAACAACGTAGCCGAAGCCGCTCCGGGTGCACGCGTGACACCCGACCCGGAAAAATTACAGCCTCAAGTGCATGCCCATTTTAACTCCACGAATCCATGACAGGACATAAGCAGCCGCAGCGACCAGCATGCATCTGACGCCTCGGGAACACGGCTCGTTAGCTAGCCACGTGGCGGGAAATGCGTTGTTTAGTATGCAGCCGCTTAATAGCCGCTAACCCGCGTTCCGTGAGACGAAGGGACGGTCAGCAGGGCGTCCGAACTTCCTCGGTTGCACGCGCAATAGCCGAGAGTCTTCATAAAGAAGACACCCTGGTCTCATTATCCTGATCGTGCGCTACGCTCGACACAATGCACTCATGGCCGAATGCATGCGTGCATCCGCGCGGCGTGGGGCCGCCAGCGCTGCGCTCGGAGCGCGTGGAACCCGTTCCGGTGGGGTCACGTTGCGGCTCCATGCGGAGGTCACAGTTGCCAAGCGTGTCACCCGGCGGCTAAACATAGGACGGCAGGCGATGGGGCTTTCACGTTTCGACGCGCTTCGAAGAAGCTCAGCGCGAGAAAATCACTTAGCCCGCCCTTGCTTTCGCGCGTCAGGGCAAGGGCAGGAGCGCTGAGTAAGGTACAGAGGCTCGCCGGGGGGCACGTTGCAGTTGCGTAATGAAAAACACCGCTGCAGCGGAACGCGACGTCCAGTGGAATAAAAAGAATATCTACTTTATTATAAGCATTATAAAGGCGTTATTCCTTTGAAGAGACAACAATATTCTAAGGGCGATTACGATGCACCCTAATGCGAAATTTGAGCGAAGCTCTGTAGGTGTTTTGATTTTGCGATATATAGAGGCAAAGAATTTGAGATACACGCATGTATGTACAGTTACAAAGCACTCTTTAATTTCCACACACACTGTTTCTTCAAATAACACTCCTCTCCCAGTCTTTGATTGTCATGAAGGTGGTCGGAGATAATGGATGGAGAGGCGTTCAACCTGCTGCACCAATGCCTGGTTGATAAGCAGACAGTTCATACTAGGAAGACAATGCAGTGAGTAGCGTAGCCGACGCGGGCAATCTATCGCGAGCAGCACATTTCACAGCACCGCCCGCCAACGGAGCAGGCCGCGGCGCGACTACGAGGCCTCTCCTCCCCCATAAACCCTACCTCAACACATGCGCCACTTAGTGATAGACGACGGTAGGCACGGCGCTCTAAAGCGGATGGATGGATGGATGGATGGATGGATGGATGGATGGATGGATGGATGGATGGATGGATGGATGGATGGATGGATGGATGGATGGATGGATGGATGGATGGATGGATACGGCTGAACCCTTTAAATCGGGCGGTGGCTCAAGCCACCTAGCCATGACTTGTGAAATTTTACTCTTCTCTTGATTTTAGCCACCAATCAGATAACCTTCGCTTGGTCACTTCTACCCGCTTAAAATCTACTTTTCCTTAACTGTCATTAAACCCCAATGCCTTGGATAAATCAGCCCCGCTGCTTTCCACTGTAGGGTGAAGCCCTTTAGAGAAATGTATCAAGTGTTCAGCTGTTTCTTCCTCCTCTCCGCATGCAACGCACAACGTGTCTATCTCGTGGTACCTGACTCTATACGTCTTAGTCCGCAAAACTCCCGTCCTGGCCTCAAACAACAGGGAGCTTCCCCTACAATTATCATAGATATTTTCTTTGGCAATTTCCTGCTTAAAAATCCTGTATGTTCCCAGTGCTGATTTCGTCACCATCCCTGTTTTCCACAGAGATCTCTTTGTTTGTTTAACCTCTTTCTTAACCGATAATTGCCGATTTGCGCCCTACTGCTGTCCAGATATTTGCTTGTCAGTTTTCTAGTTCGCTTTCTCCATTTCGTGTCAACATTCCTTGTATACAGGTATCTGAAAACTTTCCTAGCCCACTGCTTTTCACCCATTTTTCTCAATCCCTCCTCAAATGCTATCTTACTCCTAGCTTCTCTGCTTTCGAACGACGTCCATCCCATGTCACCCTGTACCCCCTGATTTGGTGTATTGCCATGTGCTCCCAAAGCTAGCCTCCCTACGCCGTGTTGTTTAATTTCTAACCTTGCTTGAACATCTGATGCCATGCACAGGACCGCATTACCGAAAGTCAGGCTAGGAACCATCACCCCTTTCCAGATCCCTCTTACCACTTCATACCTATTGTAATTCCACAGTGCCCTATTTTTCATGACAGCTGCATTCCTACTAGCTTTATTCATTACATATTTTTCATGCTCTGTCACATACTCAGCGCCGTTATTTATCCACACCCCAAGATACTTGTACTCATCCACGCGGCGCGCACCACTCTGGCGCCGTCTATGAGCGAGCGGCGGTACTTTCGTTCGCTCGGCACGACCGGTGTCGAGGAGAGCGCGCTCGCACTGCCCTCGCTCTCTCCCTCCCTGGCGCTCGGTTACACCGACGGCAACGCGGCTCAACCCGCGAACAGGCGCATAAGAGCTGCGCTCTAAGAATCAGGCAATAATGTCGCCGGTATGTGCAGTCGCAAGCAAAAGAGGAGAGACCACGGCTCCGGGCGCGGGAGCTGCTGCGGGACCGCACCGCGGCGTTGCTATTACGCGCCGCACGTCGCTGCGAGTGCCCCGAGTGACGGCAATCTTCACCCTCGCTCTCGCGCGGGTCCTTATCATGCTAGATAAATTTCTAGTTCGCCGTTCGGCTACTCTGCGGCTCACGGTCGCGACTAAGGGGAGCGCGCATCGCAAAGCGCCTAAAGTCTCCGAAGAGAAAATGGGGAGAACTGCTCCTCTCCTCCTCCGTTTTCGGCGCGCCTTGACGGTTACGCATCCATGCCGCGCCTGTATCGGCATGCTGTTGGAAGGCACGCGCGGCTTCCACTCGGCTCTCGAATCACTAGGTAGAGACGAATATACATTGAGGCGTAAAATTCAAGGCACTGTGGATCCTCGCTTTGAACACCCACTTCAAATAACACCCGTGGCTTGCTTCCCTAATAGACGCCGTGTCTTCGTCACAAAACGTTGCGCCTTCAAGAACATTACGGCGTCAAGCTCCGCACTTTGCCCTCCGGGACGGCATTCTATACCGCCGCAACTACATGCCTGATGGTCGGCGGTGGCTTCTCGCAATTCCCCGCCATTTACGATCTCAAATTTGCGCCTCTTACCACACCGACCCTCAGTGTGCGCACACTGGTGTTCTGAAAACATTCAAAAGACTTTCTCAGCGCTACTATTGGCGCGGCATGTACGCCTATGTTCGGAAATACGTCCGATCGTGCATCGCCTGTCAGCGGCGGAAGACCTCGGCTCCTCGTGTGACCGGCCCATTGCAACCACTCCCTTGCCCGGCACGTCCCTTCGATCGTGTTGGCGTTGACCTTTACGACCCGCTTCCCTGTACGGTCTCTGGGAACCGCTGGATTATCGTCGGCGTCGACCACCTCACCCGGTATGCCGAGACAGCCGCCTTTCCTGCTGCTACTGCCCGCGAAGTTGCGATGTTCCTGCTGCATCATTTTGTTCTTCGCCATGGCGCGCCGCGCGAGATCCTAAGTGACAGAGGCCGCGTCTTCCTTTCCCACGTCATTGAAGCTCTGCTTACCGAATGTCGCATCGTACATCGGACCACCACTGCCTACCATCCCCAAACTAACGGGCTAACCGAGCGCTTCAATCGTACTCTCGGAGACATGCTCACGATGTACGTCGCAGCGGATCAGACCAACTAGGGACGCTGTCCTTCCTTCCGCGACGTACGCGTACAACACCGCCACGCAGTCAAACACCGGTTTTACCCCTTTCTTCCTGCTGTATGGGCGTGAGCCGTCGTCCACGATGGATACCATCTTGCCATATACTCCTGACGCCTCCGAGTGGGCGCCCCTCTCCGAAGTCGCAAAGCATGCGGAGGAATGCCGCCAGTTGGCGCGCTCTTTTACCTCGGCATCCCAAGGCCGCCAAAAGCATCGTCACCATCACGATAGCAGGCAACACGTTTTTCCGATAGGATCCCTAGTTTGGCTCTGGGTTCCAGGCACACCACCAGGATTGTCGTCGAAATTCCGTACAGAGTACCACGGCCCTTATCGCGTCGTCCAGCAAACGTCGCCTGTGAATTACATCGTGGAGCCGCTCAGCCCCTCTTCGGACTTGCGCCATCGCGGCCGAGAAACCGTCCACGTCAGCCGCCTGAAGACCTACTGCGACCCGCTCCTCTTGTCCTCGCCATAGATCGCCAGGGTGGCTCCTCTTCGTTCCCGGGGCAGTTGTAGCGAACCATGACGGCCGCGCCTGATGCCGCATAGGCAGATCATTGACCAAACGCCGATGAAGACGAGGCGCCGGTGAAAGACGAAGTTTCGCCGCGCTGCACGAGATCGCTTGGTTTTTTTTTTTCGACTGGCCGTCGGCGCTGCTCGCTGTCCTGCTCGTCGTTTTGTGTCGCCCGCCGTGAACTCTTTCCCCTGACTTATTTGTGTACAAACCCCCATTCAGTATTAAAAAAGTTTGGCACTCACAAGCGTCTTTATTGCCGTAAGAAATGAACAATCTCAACGTAATCATCAAACAATACTTAGTGAAGTTGCCATTAACGGCAGTTACACCAGCAGCTCGGCAAGGCAGCTAATCATACAGTGATGACACAACGTTGGGGCGAGCGCGAAGAGTATGACATTTTTGTTTCACGGCAGTCCCCTGTTGACCAGCTGTAGCCGGGCGTAGATTCCGGGCCGCAAGTTGCTTCTTTATCAGCCCCCGCACGGCTTAGATGGGGTTCAGATCTGCACCTACTGGTGGGCACTGCAGCGTGCGGAGTGGCCAGCATGCGCTGTCAATGAATGGGGTGTCATAAGCAAAGACTGACTGGGCCCCCTTGTGCGCATTGAAGCCTTCCTTCCTTCCCACTGCTTCCCTTTCCAGCAGGACCATAGCCCTGTTCACACAGCTAGCTTCGTGGGCACACTGCTCGAAGAGCTGGGCATCCGTACGCTTGAGTGCCCACCAGTAGGTGCAGATCTGAACCCCATCGAAACCATGTGCGGGCTGATAAAGAAGCAACTTGCGGCCCGGGATCTCCGCACGGCTACAGATGATCAACAGTGGACTGCCGTAAAACAAGAATGGCAGACTCTTCGTGCTCGCCCGGACGTCGTGTCATCACTGTGCAATTCCATACCGCGCCGGGCTGCAGGTGTAATTGCCGTTAATGGCAAGTTCACTGAGTATTAGTTGATTGTTGCGTGCAGATTGTTCATTTCTGACGGCAATAAAGAACCTTGTGAGTGCCAAATATTTTTAATACTTATTTGAAGGGGTGTTCGAAGCGAGGATCCACAGAGCCTTGAATTTCACGCATCGATGTATTCGTCTCTACCTAGCGATTCGGGAGTCGAGTGGAAGCCGCGCGTGGCTTCCAACAGCACGCCGATACAGGCACGGCATCGGCGCGTAACCGTCAAGGCGCGCCGAAAACGGAGGAGGAGGAGGAGTGGAGCAGTTCGCCCTACTTTCCCTTCGGAGACTTTAGGTGCTTTGCGATGCGCGCTCCCCTGTCATCACTCGGGGTCACTCGGAGCACTGTCGTCAAGATTGTCGTCACTCGGGGCACTCTCGCAGCGAGCGTGCGGCGCGTAATTGAAACGCCGCGGTGCGGTCCCGCAACAGCTCCCGCGCCCGGAGCCGTGGTCTCCCCACTTTTGCTCACGACTGTACGCCTTGCATATATGTTCATCTTGTGCGCTGTTGATATCTTCGCGACGACAAACGCTCCAACAAAACAAAACATTACACGAATTTAGTGCGCAGTGACATTAGCAATAAATGACATACTGCGCGGGAGAATGAAGTGAACAATAGACCACATTTCGTAAAACCCATTTTCGAAGAATGAAAATCATGCAGACGGCAGGGGCTTTTAATTCAAGTGATTTCATGTCGTTTCTCTTTGGACACACCAATCTGACGCACAAGTTTATGCTTCAAAAAGAAGAAAAAACCGATGTGTGATGAGTGTGGCGAACTCAACACCTTGAATAAGGTTTTAATGGTATGTAAAAAAATCGAAAATATACGAGAAAAGTGTTCTTCGATGTTTTGTTAAGAACGCACACCTTTAACTGAAACTACTCCTAGGAGTTTTACCCATAAGCCCCGTAGTTATCTTGAATATTCTTAAATACATTGGCAATTTAAATAAGCTTTTTATTTCCCAGGAACACTTAAGGGGTCTATCACCATAACATTTTTTTCCAACCGTATGCTTGACGCATGATAGCTTCAGTCACTAAAACGCCAAACAACCCACTCATCACTAACTGTTATTATACCCACACGCACGCTCAAAAAATGAACCCTCAGCTGCCGTGTCTTCTCGCACTGCTGCCACCATGGAATACAACCAAGTCGACCAAACTAGTCGCTCTGATTACTCATCATATATCGGCCACTATGCAGTAAGACTCCGAGGCTGAAGCATCGGAGTGTATGTATCGCTGATAAAAGACTATACGCCCTTGGTATCATAGTGATTAGTAACATTAACTATACCCTCGACTAAGCGAAAATATTGTACACGTAACTGCTGACGCGGTGCCGCGAGAGAAGCCCGGAACTCTACAAACCCACCTGGCTTTGCGACGTGACGTGAGCTTCTGCAGAGTGAGTGGTGCCACGACCGCGTTTTTTTTTCTTTTTCTAAAACATTCAGCTCACCGCAGTTGACGAGACAAAGTTCAACATTAGAGACTTCCTTAGCCGAAAGGCAATCAACAGAACTAAGCAAGAATGGACGTTTCCTTTACATTCGCATTCGTGCTATGGTTCGTTTTGGTCGGCACGAACTTGGGACGACAGGTAGATTTTCCAGCAGGTTGAAAACTTCGTGCAATTAATATTTCACTGCTTCAAGCATCTCTCCGGCTTTCACGAACTCAGCTTGGCAGAATCACACTTTGTACTGCGGGAGCTACTGCTATCTCCACAGAAGACGCATGCAAGTGGAGGCCCCTTCAAATAAAAACGACAGTGGCAGCCAGTACATAGCATGCATGAAGGTGCGTTCCTTTCGCTGACGCGGTTTATTAATTTTCCGGGGCGTGTGGCGTGCTGTCAAGGCGCCGCTGCCCAGGCCGCGTCGTTGATTCGCGCAATGCGGCGACTATATCAATCAGGCAGCGTCGCGACAAGCGCCGGTCGGTGACGCAGCGTCGGCGTGGTCTGGAATCGAAGACGACGCCAGCGGCGAGCCCCGACCTCAGCGCGCGTGTGCGCCCATGTGTGTACGGAACGGACCCTGCGCACAATC
Organism: Amblyomma americanum; assembly: GCA_030143305.2. Classification (NCBI taxonomy): domain Eukaryota; kingdom Metazoa; phylum Arthropoda; class Arachnida; order Ixodida; family Ixodidae; genus Amblyomma; species Amblyomma americanum. The sequence goes on along the minus strand of JARKHS020013068.1, from coordinate 41,211 downwards.
GTCGCTTCATGAATGCACACGCGATCCGCGCGTCCTCGGCGCGCACCCAATCGAGACGAGGACCTGTTCATTTACGGCGTGCGCGTGGTCCGCCTAAGTGATCGGCGCATTGACCGACGGCGTGCCGGCGCTCTTCGCTGCTTGTGCATGCATGACAGCTACGACGCACTCTCAAGGTAGCACAGAGAGTCGACCTTGGTCTCGTAGTGTTTCCGATATATTGCCGAAAAACAGACTTCAATTCTTCCCCATTCCTTGCCCGCTCAATCATTTGACGCCTCTCCGATGCCGCTCCGGCGTGCCTTTGCTTTGTTTAGCTACGCAAGCGTATATACGGGAGTGCTGTACACTGCATATGTGCAAATGCCAAAGATGTCCCCGTGGCGCCATCCGACTGCTGCAAATTTCGACTGGCTCTATTTCAACGGGTGGTAGTTCAATGCATGGAAAAATGCACGGCATTAGTTCTCCCAATAGTACGGAGAAATAAAAGAAACTTTGAAGCAGCACAGTTAGTTTCACTGCATCTATCAAGTTCAGAGGCGCACGCACGCACGCACATTGCTTGCTTATATATGGACTTGCCTTCGCAAGCCCATATACGCTTTAGATAGAATTGGGCAAACTTGAGAGCACCATGGCTTCTTATACGCTGACTAATGTGTTGCGAGAACATATTCCCTTAAAAAACTGAATAGCGCGAAACGCGCACAGCTACTGCGATGCGTCAATACCTTGCTGAAGGATTGGGAACGTGCACTAAATAATGGAAAGAGTAAACACAAACTCCTTTAGCTGCGGGTAGTGATTTGATTAACTCTGCCTCATTTGCTCTCGGGAACCCAAGGTCGGCCGAAGACCATGACGCCTGTGAAGAGTTGTTACGCCTCCGGCAAAAGCGTGAACGAATTAACGAATTGACATTTTCAACTGGCCGACCTTGCGTACACCCAGCCCCTCAAAGTTTACTGTTTTTGTATTTTTCATGGCGACTTCCTTCACGTCCAGGAAGGTAGACAAAATCTCAAACCTATGCAACTGCGACAAGTAAAAAGAGCTGTGTATAGCCAATGTTCAACGCGCTTAACACGTAAGTAAACGCATCGCTCGGCGCGTTCGCTTCGTCAACGTGCCAGGACGCTGGGACCAGCCCTAGAGGACTATTATTACAGAATTTAAGTATGCCCGCACGTACCAGTCGCCACACGTCAGTCGTGACGGTGGCTCGGTGGTGACAGCTAGCGACGCTGCCGACTCCTCGGCGCTAGACTTTCTTGCAAGACCCGCCGCCTCAGCCCTCAAAAGCATCGCAGGCTGCGTGGGGTTGAGGTCGCTGAATGGAGGCCGCAGTTATTTGCGAGAACAACTTCGTCAGAATCGGGAACGGGACCCATCGTGACGTCGGTGCAAACGTAAACGAAGCGACGGCGTCTGATAGAGGCCTTAAACCTCCAGTCGGCAGTAGTTTCATTCCGGCAGCGCTCGCTGGCAGCAATCACAGAGTCCTCGCTTTCGTTTCCGCCGCTTTACGTCACTCTTGTCCTATTTCGTCATCAACATCTCCCTCACTCCTTACTAAGAAACTTTAACTGCAGCCAAGCACGCGCTACTCCCTCTTGATAAAAGTGCGAATGTTCCCTTGAATTAGCATGCGCCGGTTAGCTCAAGGGAACAAAAGTCTACAGCAGGCACCAAGCTATGGAAGTATTAAATGAATGCATCCATCTAGGCCACCGCCGCAAATACGGATCAGAAGAGCGAAACAGCTAATAAAATAAGCATTGTGTGCAGCCATGAATAAAAGTTTACCAATATCCTTCACGAGAGAAGCACATAGCGGCTGTGTCTTGTTCCTCATCTACGGGTTAATAACTTGGAAGTTAATGAAGAGACTTAAAAAAAAAGAAGACTGTGAACAACGGCAGCGAGCCAAATGTTTGGCGTAACGTTAAAAGAGAGGAAGAGAATGGAGTGGGTTCGGAAGTAAGCGAGAGTTAGCGATATTCTGATAGCTGATTTAAAGAAGAAGAAATGAGCGTGGGCATGGGCATGTCATGCGAAGGCAGGATAACTGATGCTCCTTAAGGGTACCGGACTGGGTCCGAAGAGCAGATGAGTGTAGCAGGGACGACAGATAGTCAGGTGGGCAGATTAGATGAGGAAATTCGCGGAGATAAGGTGCCCGCAGCTGGCACAGGACAGGATTTTATGGGAGAGGCCTTTGTCCTGCAGTGGGAGTCGTCAGGCTGATGATGATGATGGTGATGACGCTAGTAGAGCAGACTGTAAATTGTGGTACTAGCAGAGCAAAGCTGCAGGCCTCAGCGAGGTTGAAAATGTTGAACGTTGTCGAAACGTTTACAAAATCTAGAACAGCTAAGCGCTGCGATTAACGAAAATGCCCGGTTGTCAGAAAGCTAGAAGACTTCCTGGGTACGCGATGGAAAACATTTTCGCGAATTCCTGCTGCACACAGCAGGCACATTGCAGGAAAGGTTCAAAAAACGAGACACACTGGTTGTATCCCACGTTCATCATATTAATGCCACAGTGAAGACCACAGCGATATAACCCTTGTGACTGTGTTCCAAGCATTTTGAAAAATAAAATCACATGAAGGCTCTTAAACACACGTATTGAACCAAATACGCATCTGTTGGTTTAATAGCTTTTGCGCAGAAAAGTGACAATCCAGAATTACTTGAAGAGATTTTCACGTACAAAAGTATGCGGGAGAGTGTACTGGCTAAGCCTCAATCGCGTTGCATTCGGCCCAGCGTAAATTTCTAGACAGACTCAAAATCTAGCTAATCAGGAAAGCAGTAAAATAAAAATAAAGAAAAAAGAGAAAAATAGAGAAGAAAAATACTAAAGAAGAGACCAGTGATGCATGCGGTGTATTTTGTATTCCAGGTGTTCAGAGACGTCAACCACTAATTGTTAAAAATAGGCGTTTTGGGGTATAAACACGGTTTCTGCGGCACAATAATACTAGCGCTGGCAGACATCAGAGAACAGGAGAATAATAGTAACTGTTAAGCTGGTAAACTAATTACTGAGAAATAATTTTGAACTATTACATTTAGGCGCCCGTTTGCAGGTATAGATTTGTAGCTTGTTAGCTTCTAGAATTTCGAAATTCAATTACACTCGACACTCTGACTCAACGAATTTCGGCGCATTCGCGCCAAAAGACGCGCGCTTTGGAAAATCCAGCCGCTAAAAACGTCCCCGAGTTCTCGACAAATCGTAGCGCACGTGACCTTCCCTCGCTCGTGTGTGCTGGAGCAGCGAGCAGCGAGAGCACCACAGCGCAGGCCGAACAGCCACGGTCATGAAGGCGTTTGCGCCTAGGAGCTACGTGCCCTGGAGGACGTTGCTAGGGTCGCGGGCTTTTCGAAACCGCGCTTCTTATCTCTGAGCAAGCAATTAGACCAAATTTGTGGATTTTCGCAAATATTTCCTTCTGCAGCGTTCCCGATACGTCTGCCTGTCTTTGGTCTCTGTAACGGCTTTGCCCAGCCTGTGCGTGCGCCAAGAAACCTGGATATCTGCCACAGCCACTTGGCGCGGCTTATCGAGAGCCGCCTACGTGGCTCGGCAGGAACCCGAGTATAGCCGCCACGTGGCTCTGCAGGAAACCAAATATGCCAATTTGGGCAGCTTAATTCGCAGTATCTTCTTGTTAGCTTTTGCTTTTCTCAGTGGTGGTGGTGCTTTTTGCTGTTTTAACCTCGACTAGCAACCACTTTTTTTTTTTACTGTAAACCACCACCTTCACGCCGGATAAAGCATACATTTTAATATCCGACCTTCGTGAATGATCTGCAAGTTAATGAAACAATTTTAATTTATTTCTGTTTCACGATTTTTTGTCGTGGTAGCCGAACACAGCGAAAGACGTTCACCGGAGGCTAAATGTCCGAAAAACGCTTTTACGCGGCGCCGTTTTGCCGAACTAGAAGCGCACTTCTCCTAAGCATTTATTTTCGGTTAATTGCTCTTTTATCTTAGTGCGGTCGTTGTTACAAAGCCGGTCTGTCTTCTAGAAGTATTATCGAGCGAAATTTAAATGCCGAAGGTTGCTAGCCACCGCAGCGTTGCCGCACGTGGACTAGTTAAGAAAGACAGTGCGGCATTGGCCGCGCTTCTTAAGGCTGGTAAATTAAAACTGTTGACTAGACTCGAAACAAAATGCAAGCAACAAGAATCCTCGAAGTCTGGCAGGTTCGCGCAGGTGTCTGTTGCAACTGAAGCCTGGCTACTTGTGCGCCCGTCCTTGGCCCGGTATGGCGGCAAACTGGATTACTCTAGGCTTTCCTCTCACAGTAGCCCAAAGCGAAGCCTTCCACAGGTTCGCTGCGCTCGTCCAATCTTGTTTCGTTTTGTCCAGTGTTGCGACCCCTGTTCAGCGCTTTCCCACCCTACCACCTATCGCCTACTTTTTTATGAGGCCCCTCACTGTTCTGCCCGGGCTGAACTTAAAGCCCTTCAAAGATAATCGGTCACCTCATTTCTTTATCCAATTCTTATTTATAGAAGTAACATTACTAGCCTGGGTTGCCACCTTTTCCAAGTAACAATCAGATATAATGGAGATATAAGAGCTCATATTTGTGCAGCCAAGACAGGCTTTCTCGGAAGACCTAGGCATGTCATCTGTAGTGGTAAGAATGTAGTGAGGAACACCTCTGCCCCGCACTCCAGCTTTCATATATTTTCGAACACAACGGTAATTATATGGCTGCACTTTGCGGTTAGCTCTCCCCTGAGGTAAAATGCCTACATTTCAAAAGGAGCAGTTATGTCCTTAGTTGTCCCCTAGTCGGCCTAGGTGCTCTGCATTCTGCTTCCAAGTCGAATTTGCCGGTGGCAGTTGGCCGTCGATTAAAGCAAAGCGGTAACCAGCCTACTCGTCCGATTTGAAACAGCCGCGTGGCACAGCTAAAACATAAAAATGAAAAGCTCGCATCGAAAACTTTGCGACCCCGGTCACTCTGACAGCTGAGCTTTGGTTCGCCTTATATAGCTATCAAAGGCACAACGTGCTTTAAATGCCTGTACTTCACAATATGCACGTTACACGATTAATGCCCTACAAATTACAAGCTCATATTGCACTATTGCCAGTAAAAATACAAAACAATTTTATGTTCTGGATACCAAGCGATCGTTCTGGGTATGGATACTGAGCGATCGATTACTGAACCTCAACAGAAACTCAACAAAAAGAAGTCCCGAAATGAAAGAAGAAAAAATATTGCAGGCAGTATAGCTTCCAGACGGATGCTATTATAGTGAGTGAGTTCGCTCAGTCTATAAAACCTGATCGATCATTAAACGTAGATGGTTTCAGTCGTCGTTACTGCCGTGCGTTATGATGAGCTAAACGCGAAATGTCACTGCCGCGGGACGAACGGAACGCGGCCCCTTTGGGCACCGGCGGCCGGCGCAGATCGATAAGTGAGATGTTCCAGATTTACGAGCTGCCAGCCGTCGTTAGGGGCGCGATTAGGGCCCCGACTATCGTAAGCCCCGAGCCTGATTGAGTTCGAGGCCCGGCGTCAGCGGGACAGGGGCACCGCGGTGGGCCTCGGGGCCGATGCATTAATTTGCCCCAACAATGCGCGGCCTGCGATGACGGCAGAACTCCGGGTCCTTACCTACACACTCACTGCTCCGACCCAGTTACAGGCTTTGCGTGGAAAGAGCTTGTCTCACTGCGCTCCTCCGCATGGCGTGTATTCACGAGAAATAGTGGCCGGTCAGACTGAACCGGTGCGCACATTTAGAAGTCCATATTCGCCTCGCAGTTTCCACTCACGCGACTTTCTGTTAGCTTGCGCCTTCTGTTAAGAACAAAAGCACACGCTGTCGAGGTCCATGTATTCAGTGCAAACATCTCTGCCCATGCTTGACATTTAAAGAAGCATACAGGCTTGCTGCGCTCACACACTTGATTCGATTGTGCTTCCTTCAGTGTATCTAAGAGTCACGTGAAGTGAGCCTGTGTTACAGCCCTTTTCAGCCGGCTCGAAGCATTAAATGCCAAGGATAACCTTCAAACAACTCTAAAGTAGAAGTAAGCATATTGGCGTGAATGTTACAAATATCTTTTTAATCACAAATTAATGTTGATGACTGTGTGGTGCGATGCAGAATTTTGAAAATTAAGCCTAAATACTGCGTTTGCTGCGAACTTTAGTTGAACTGGAAGTAAAAAAAATTACTAGTCACAGCGTTTATAAAATGTTGACGTAAAAATAATTAAGCCACGCTACCTTACATGTGGTCTATGAGCGACAAATTCCATCGGGATGTCCCATAATATTAGCACACAGACCGAGGAATGTGAGCGCCTTATCATGAGTGTGCGACAAGTGCTGCCGAAAAGGAGACCTCTTCGCCGCATCAACTCTGTCTCGGAGAAGCGCGCTCTCAGGATGCTGTAAATAGTGCACCTTGCAGTGCGCAGCAGTGGCAACTGTGTATAGTATGTGTGCATGCCTGCGAGCGCTCTCCTTCTAAAACGCAAGGCGGTAGACAGCAAACTGTAAGGCATCATGGTAAATTAGCAATATGTTCATATGGACGTGGTAACAGCGTTTCATTTGTCACGCCTACTGCTAGAAAATATGGGGCGATAAAATAAGCGCTTTGCATTGCGCTGGGTTTACAAGAACGTCGCTGAGCTGCCTTGAGTGCACGAGCGGCCGGTCTGCATTTTTGTAGCGATAGCTGCGTTACGGTAGTATTTCGAGCCTTCAGTGTGGCTGCGCCGCCACGATGTCACGTGGTTGGTCACGTGGTACGCAGCAGCTGCCGGCAGCGCGACGCCGTGGCTGATCACGTGGTTCGTCACCTGATTGGTCACGTGACCAGCCACGTGGTGCGGAGCAGCTGCTGCTGCTGCCGGGCGAAACCGGAGCTGCCACAGCTGTGCGCATGCGCCGTGTCAAGTGGGGCGAAGATGAACGCCCAGCGAAACGGAGCGGCGAAAGACTGACTTTGCAATTCAACCGAGCAAGTTCCACTCGGCCAGCTGTAGCTATCGCGTCACTCCAGGTTTAACCAGAGCTAAACCACCGCCAATTTTTTGCCCCCTCTGTGTTCCTGAGGTCGATTGTCAAATGTGTATGATGAAAAATGGGAGTTACCTTTTGGACTCAGGCCGCCTATTGTGCTACATTAGGCGGTTAAAAGAGCGAGCAGCAACTTCGCTCCCTGAACGTAGGACATACCAGCATTTGCACCCAACAGCCTACTTCAGCAGCATGAGCAGTATATGGCCATGTCGAGGCTTTCGAACGTGTCGAAAGGAACTGAATGGTTTTATGGCATATGTTTGTTTGTTCACCCTGATTGTTTGTTACTTCTCTTTGTTTTCTGAACACTGATATCTGAATAGCGCATTCTGCCTACGCCTATGGAAGGAGGTCTTTCAAGTGACGAAAGTATTCGTGCGTTAGCGTGTTCATCGAGGGCCCTCTTTTCACAGTGAAATGAACAAGTTATATGGTCCCTGAGTGCAAATTGATAGCACTTTGTGCGTATATGGCAAAGGTAGCCGTTCTTAACAATATTTTGGCTGATCGCATCACCCACGTAAAGGTACAAAATAAAGCACCGTCTTATGGTACGGCACTAGACGTTTCTGCTCGTCATGCATAATGCAGAACGTATACTCGTATTTACCAGTGGACGCCCTGTTTGAGTTGCTTACCATGCGCACCAAAAGAAGTGCAGTCTGTTACAACAATTTTTTGCTCTGTTTTTCTCTGACTGCAAGTACAGGAAGCCGATGCGAAGCTACTAAGCCAAGCGAAACAAGCTTCGGCATGACAGCGCCTGCGACAGCTCGGTTACAGGAACAAGGAAAAGGAGGTCTTGCTCGGCGGTTGCACTTCACCCTAGTCTTCAAATACGAAGACTTCTAAGAACCATACAAACGTTCTGTTTGCTGTGCACTCTATACCAGCGTATAGAGCGTCACGGGTGTGTTTAATATCGTGTCATAGTCATAACATTAAATCTCCCACTCCAACAACCAGCTGCCGCAGCAGATTATAGAGTACCACAACGAAGTGAGTATATGGTTGTTTTTTTCATGTTCGCATACTCCTAACTAAAGGGTCTTCATTTTGTATATTTCGTAAATACCAATCTGTTTGTACGCTGCAAAGCATGTGTTTGGGTTTATGCATGCTGCATGCTGGTCTTCGCCCTGAGACGCGAAATGCATGCAACATGCACTTCGAACACAGGTTATTTGCAAGTCCACCGCAGACCCCTCGATGGGATGGAACAGAACGGAAATGCGCGAATATTTTTCAGCATATGCTCAGCTATCAGCGGCTAGAAGGAAAGTTTCGTATGTTTTCCACTTTTCCTTTAAAATTTTCCGCAGATTGACGTGCGGTATTCTTTGTACGCAGACAAAGGAACAGCGTATGTTTTTAGTGTGCTCCCTGGGGTGCAGTATACAACGAATCAGTATCAGCTAGGTTGAATTTTTGAGTTTTTAAAAGACTATAGACGCCTAATTTTAGTTGCATGTTCTCTGCTCTGTAACGATGCATAACATACATTACATCAATCACCATGAGGTGTTCGCTTACGACCGCTAAATAACTTGCAATTGAATTTCTTCTCTCGTGCAGTTTCCATTTCGGTTCCATCAACCGAACGATGGCTGTGACGTGTAAGGTATGTTTAGATCAAGTGAGGCAAGAAAAAAAACTTATAACCGCTGGTATGTCGTTTGTTGTCATTCTGGCTTTTGAAGAAGTTTCGCTCAAGCATTGTAGCAAATTAAGGCGGTGTAGGAGCGGTTATATCGCACTTCTTTCATGCGTCGCGACGCCAAAACAGACCTAACACTTCAAGGCCATCGTTCGGCTGTAGAAACTGAAACCGAAACAGCATCAAAAAGAAATTCATTTATAGCTTATTTAGTGGCCATGGGAGTATGCCACGGGGTGATCCATGTATACTAATGTCTAACGCATCATTTGAAAAAAGAAAACACGCGAGCCACAATTTGGTGCTTGTACCTGTTTAACAGCATAGATTTTATGCGGTGCTTCCTTTTCCTGTAACCTATTAAGCGGACATCAGGACATTGAAAGTAGACACGTACGTTCATCTCAGACTCAACTGCTAGCCGCAGAAAGCAAAATCCGAGACATCCAACAAAGAAGAAGTACTTTTTCAAGAATACTTGGCTCTACCCTTTTTTGCCATTTCACGTCCATTATTCGTTCGTTCTCTTTTTGAACAGATAACATACGTGTAGTTACATTTTTTTCTTTGTCCGTTTTAATATTTTCTTGCGCTAGCAAAAGTGCCGTTGAGTTTTACTGCACTTTTCGAGAAAAAGATACAAACCTGTGTGAACGCTGCTTGCATAGTTTTCTAGCATAGAAATTCACTGACGAACTGGCATCTTTCTACGACGTCACAAGCCATTTACAAATTGGAGAGGGACAAATTCCCGCCACCTGACAAAATGTTGGATAAGGCGCAAGAGATCGCCTGGAGGAGACTCCAAACGAAGTCCTTTCTTAGCCCCTATCTATTGGCAAAAAATGTACCCGGATGACTTTAACCCCGAGTGCAGGTTCTGTGGCGAAACAACCACATATGATTGCATACTATGGCAATGTAAACAAGAACCTCCACCGGAGGATCTAGTACAGATTCTTTCTCTTGAGCGATGGGAAGTCGTTCTGGTCATCTTGGACCCGGGCATTCAAGCCTCGGCCACCGAGTGGGCCGCTAAGGTCGCCGCTAGCCGTGGGCTGGAGGCCACCTAGCGCGGACCGCTTGCATCTGCATTTTGACGAAATAAACGTTTTCCAATCCAATCATGTGTACTAAACGTATGGCGTTCAAAGCAGTGCATCCGCGCTTCCGTCACGAAGTCGACCAGATCGATGCGCTTCTGCATTCCAGCTGAGCATCGGCAAACCACTCAAAGGTAAGTTCCCCACTTTGGAAAGCGAGCGTGCCGACACTGCTGCACTTGCATTGAACAGCCCAGAGAAAGCTCCGGTCGACAACGGTAGCTTGAAGGACAAGCATTCGATCCTCATTGCCGCCGGTTTTCCAATGGGTACAAGTTTTCCCATGGCCTGGTGCTCGGCTCTCTTCCGCCGCATGCTTGGAAAAATGGGTCTGCGGCCCCGCTTCAGGCCGCACTTTGTGCCACTTGTGCCACGCCACTCCATGACCAAGCTACGCTCGCGCCAATAAAATCGATTCATCATCATCATCGAAGGACAAGCATGAAAGGTGAGATCCTCGCTTTGTCCCTAAAGCCACTTTCCACGGTCTCTTGGCAGACTTCCCGAATGGTGATTTAAGAATAGCAACAAAAAAGTTTGCTTTTTTACAGGTGTACGCTGTTCCATAGAAGATAATTCGCCTAAAAATACTCACACAGGATGTTCCATATAAGTTCGACCGTTACTATAACCAATGCCTACGATTTAAGGGACGACGCGGCAATTAAAACTATTTTCGTCATGTACGTACGCATGGAAGTTAACCATATGTGGCATTTGTATGAAACTTTTTATGCAGATCTCAGAACAGCATTTTATTTTAAGCTAGCAGTTATAATTGCTGAGTAATTACAATCAAACACTCGTAAAGTCATTCTCAGGGTGTTAGATAATTAAGAAGGAATTGCACAAGTTCTTTATGTCGACATGTTCAGAGAGCCTTCTTGGGTGCAATAAAGCTATTCGTTACTTTTTTAGACTCCCAATGCACACAAAGATAAAACTTAAACTCCGTCATGCATATATAGATGAAAACGTTCCTTACTCGAATAATTTGAAAGAACTTTGATCAAATATACATAGAAAAATTGAGAGTTTTATTGCGCTCCTCAACATATCAATATTCATGCGCAATGAGAAATAATTTTATTGTCGTTTCTTAATAATTTCGAGAAGGATGACTAATTTAAATTGCAGAAAAAAAATAAAATCAGAGGAAATCACCCTTAAAATTAATTTTCTCGTTTTCCTCATTTACTCCTCGTTTTCTTTTTAATTGTGTGCCCAGGGAAGCGAGGCGCTGCAGCCATCGGAAATGTTGATATTTCCTCTTTAAGGCCATACATAGAAATTTAAAATGGCGGTGCTCCACCGTCGGAAAGCTGCGGAATCCGCGATGCGGCGAGTACCATCAGTACCGCGATTCGCGCACCACTTTTGATTACCACACATAAATAAAGCATTATTTTTTCTTTCTTACTGCATATTTCGCTATGTTGCCACGACACAGATCAAGACGCTCCCGAAAGAAAAAAAAACGAATTGACAAATCGAAACTCATGACCAAACTGATGAATTTATTTCTTGCGTCCCTCCTGCGTCCCCGGGTGTCATTTTTATTTACTCCATTCATAATTTTCGTTTAAAAACCGTGAAAGCTGAAGTTTATCGGCATACCCACTATATATACTCTTCCGTTCCGTCAGAAGTTTGTTGTTATGCGTCACCAAACAGCCACGGACCGGTTTCTTAGTGGCGATACTGCGACGAACTTTCAGCAGGTTGTTGATGGAGGACGCTTAAGCTTCGCCTTTAAGAGTGGAACGCGGCAGCGTGTTGCAGCACTGCCAGGGACTCCACGGAACGCCACCGCCCGTTCGGCGCGACACCTTGCCAGTTAGACAAATCGCTCTGCTACGTAGGGTGAAACGGAAGCGCGGAGCGGCAAACCACGTAGAAGCACTGCCAAGCGCCTTGCCGAAACGCGCGGGACTCAAGTTACAGTCGTAGTTCGTCGGCACATCGTTCTTGACAAACCCGATGCCACGAATGCCAGCATAGCTTCCGCGCCGAACGAACGGGCAGCAAGCCGCAAGCTTCGTGGTGAACGCGCTTTGGATGTGCGCTGCGTTGTTCGCCACTCACCGCGTGATTCCTGCGTGCCCGCACGGCCCCACTGCGCCCGAACGAGAGATATGTCAGACGCGTCACTTCCTTTCCTTAAAATAAATTTTCATTTCATTTTCCTTCCCTTGCGGCGCGGTCCGGGTTGTCCACCGAAATATGTGACGGGCGTCCCTTCCTTTCCTTGCGCTGCCGTCGCGCGCTATCTGTTGGGGCAGTGGCGTACATTGCGAGGAGGAGGAGGAAAAATTTCTCGCTCACGGGGAGGAGGAGGGATTTTCGCTCACGGCCGACGCCGACGACACCGGATTTTCTGCGACACGAGCTCCTTAACGCTCTCGCGTTAAAAGTAAATTGAGACTGGAGCAAAGGTGTGAAAAAAAGGCGCATGGAAAGCTAAGTCCTGAACACATTTAAAAGGCCTCCAGAAACGACGGCTCTAAACTGCATTTACGCACTATAAAATAAGGGCGATAAAGATATGTACCAGTTTCATTAACAAAATAAAAACAAGTCAAACAACATCACAAATGAAGCCCAGACATTCTCCACACGGTTATGACAGAGTAGTCGGTGACTAGCGCTGACGCGTACTGCAGAGAGTTCCGGCAGAGGAATGCTAACCTAACACGTTCACCACGCGCCGTATACACATGGGTGGATTCGGTGGTGACAGTTTGGATAACGTCACGAGAACGTGTGGCGTTTAATACAAATCAAGCTTAGTTTGCTTTAAAGAAGAAGGGGGCACAAAAAACTGAAGACGAAGTTTGGTAAGGGTTCGGCCACCCTATAGGTTGTCTTACCGCCTTCTCGATCGATAACAGAGGTAGCACGTGAAACTAAGAAGATATGCCATATATACATAATTACTACTTAATCACAGCATGATGCCGTGCAAATGTGTAGGTGCAATGCCCTTTCCGATAAAGAAAAGAAAGAACATGTCTGTAAATCCGTACAACTACAACAAGACACAAATTAGGTTCCTATGGTTTTAAAAACAACAGCGTTAAAATTAATAACGCACAATAAGCAACGTAACAGCAATAACGCAACATGACTACAGAGACGCTGAAGTGAAAAAGCAAAACGAAAGGCAGAGGGTAAAAGTCCAAGTTATGCAATATTCTTTACGTTCTGTGGCAAGACTTAATAATGCCCGAAATGGAATGACAGACAAGATCAAGACATCCTTGAATTACTGTATATAGTATTACCTACTGAGCAACGATTGCTGTAATTGCTGTGAAACGTCGGCATGCTCCATACTTGGCGCCTCGTTTGACGAGCGCTGATATCTTCCTTCAGTTTCGCCAGATATAATGGCGCCACCTCTTTCCTTTAGAAATTACTTGTAACACAGCAACAGCCTGCAATTATGCAACGTGTGTACAGTAATAATATCGTATTTCATAAATAAATCGCGAGTGGGATAACTGTAGGAATCATTTGCTATACAACGCAGAGATTTAATTTGCAATACGTGGCTTCTTAAAGTTTCTTTCGCATATGGCGTTAAGATGTAAATAATGAGCAAATCATAGTCATCAGTAGGTATCAAAATATTAAAACTATACGCACTGTAAAGCATCAAAAGCGAGCTGAACAGCGAAGCTGGTGGCGGTGCCTTGCGATGAAGGAAGCTTCAAGCGCGCACAGAATAAAGGCTCCGTTGCCGCTAAAAACTATGTGGTCTGAAGGGTCTAGGTAAAAGAGCAAGGAAACATACGCGTCCATCGCTGTGAACGTTAAATGTGCAAATTCGTCGAAACTTATTTTCTTCGTAATAAAATGGAAAAAGCTGCGCCAGCGGTATGGCGTTGAAGAAACACAGCCTCTGGGCATCGCCATTCTGTTTACATACTGTTCTCAGCAGCTCAACTGCACTGTTTGTGGAATTTTTTTTTTATTTCGAACCTGGCCTGGTTCTCATCGCTTCAAATTAAAGGAATAACTTTCTGGCTTCGGCGCTGACGGAACTGCACCGGCTCTTCGTGCCGGAAAAGATAAAATCACTCCGGAGGACGTACAACATCTAAAAAAAACGAAAACTTAATTCAGGGAGAGATTCCACATATCCTCTGAGCCAGCAGCATGAACTAAAAAAGACGCGCGCCCACCGCTTATACAATCACCACAAACTTATGATTGCGTGTCAACGCACGACGCGACCAACCACTGGAACGCCTCCGGTTTTCGCTCAATCTCTGGCCTCCGACCGGTCGCCTCGGCAGCAGCGGTCATGCAAAATGCACATTTCCCGACGCGACTCGAAGCACTTTGCCACAGCGACTTCATCTCCAGCCCAAAGGCCTCCCACGCGTGTTAGTAAATGCATGAGCACTGAGCCGTGGTCGATCGAAGTCGCTGCTTGTACATGGGAATAATTTTTCTTTCTATTCCCTTCCCCGTTAGAACTTACCACAGGCTTTCCGCAGTAGAGCTTGTTTGTAGTTTTTTCTGGTAGGGACGTTTCCTGCGAGTAGCACATATTTTTATTCCAGGGTTCTCACAGCTGAATGATAACCACGAGGAACACTTCGAAATTTTAAGTTACACAAATACAAAAAAAGTAGTTTAGCTCGTTACACTTTCATTGAGTACTCAACATAACATTCAAGTTTGTGCACATTCAAATTTGTACACTATTCTTTACAACATTTCTTTCATTTATTTCTTTATACTGTGGAAAAATATACTCTCGTGTAGGTGTGCACAGCTAGCTCCTTCACGGCTTGGAGACCTCTTACCCACGCATGTGATTTCTTAAAGTAGGAAGACGGAATAATAACTCAGCACAGGATGAAGATTTGAGGCGGATGAGTCGTTAGCTTAACCTGATGAAAAAAATAGCGCGAAGGGAACACTTAGGGGGGTCAGGACGACGCAGACAAGAGGTATAACTCGTATTATTTCCGAATGCGCGCAATTTATACATAACACGTCGGAAAAAGCATAAAACAAGCAATGATTAACACGTGCCGATTGCGTTGCTATTTCATTTTTGACTACGGCTTCCCAGGAGAGCCTGCTTGTTTTATGTTTTTAAATGTGCCACGTATATATTGCGCACGTTCAGCAATAAACCTGAGTTGTGAGAGAGCGTTTGTGTGTCTCGTCCCGTCCCTCCTAAGTGTTCCCTTCACGTTATTTTTTCATCATGAACGCGCACCAACTCGCCAAACTTTTGGTTTTACTTAGCTTAAACTCCGTAAACACAGGGAATTTATTGATGATGCTCGACGTGTGCGCGGACGCAATGTCAGGGTGCAAGACTCTCCCACACAATCCACTCCTTGGCCGCCGTTCTCGGAGATCGCCCCGGCCAACTTTTTGTAGGCATACTTTCGTTACCCACTGAACATGATTCTCACTCAAGAGCAGTTGTGACCGACGGCTTTCGGTGAAGTAGCCACAATTTTCTCGCCGACACTTTGGGGCCACCTCACTATTTTACGTGGATCTACGTCTGGAAGAATCCACGCTGCCTACTTACGCTTAATATCCACATCAAACTGATAAACCTGAGCCTTATTACCTTTAACGATGCCAAGAAAAAGTCGAGTTACTTTAGTTGAATCAACACGTATGCGCCTTTGCTCTCTACAAAAGCGTGGGGCACTCGTAGGAATGAAACTTCCTCAATTGAAGAAGCACCAGGACACACTTTCTAACTTCTGTGTCTTTGAACATCAGTCGAGTATGTTTGCATATTTAAAATCTTTTCCACAGCGGCGATGTCCTTCTCATTCAATGCCGTCATCGGGCTTCTGGTCGTCTCCATGTCGTTCATTAAATTTCGTGTTGTCTAAGGCACAGAAACTATCGAAGAATTGTCGCACAGAAAAAACCAAGACCACGAAAGCTTTCTGCAACCTTTCAGATCGTAACCAATCGTCGCGCGGAAGTGCTCCTTCCATCTCATTTCTAGACGCTGACTGAGTGCCAATCAGGTAGCAACAAAATGCAGTCTTGAAGGGAACAGCGACAAGCGGCGCAATCTGCCCGAGTGACTAAGAAAAACGATCGCGCTCTTTTTTTTTTCTAGTGAAACGCTCAATCGTCCCGCAATCTGTCTGAAAACTTTAGCAGCAGCTCTAATACATACTTCGCAAATTCAGAGTGGAAGGAGAGCTCGTAACCTTCTTTTCGGCGGTGGTATCTAAACATCGCGTGAATATAATACTATCAACTTCCTTTAAAAATACTGCTGCCTCATTTGATTGGAAGCAAAGGGAATGTGGGTGAAAGGTATGGCAATAAGATTGCGGGGGCGCTTAGTTGTCATTATGAGATGGCAATCGGTGTAATCGGTCTCTCTGCTTGAAGAGTAAGGTTGCCGGCTTAGCGCATTGATTAGGGAAAGCTGTTTGGCATTGGCTGATCGGCCCTCCACATTCCACGGTAGCCAACCGCCGGGCTGTTCTCGCGGCAATCACCCTCAGGTTGCGCATTCCTCCGCGTGCGTCTGAACCTCTCCCGTCCACGTTAGCAGCCCTCCGAGTTCTGCCCCATGGCGGCCATCTTCAGGCCTCTCCCTCATCTCCCCTACAATGGTACAGGGGGATTTCCCTCTCTACACTTTTCCACCTGTCAACCGTGGCAGGTGGTCTACACAGCCCTATCTATGCCAAAGAACGCCAAGCACTTTTTTTTTACAGTAGCGCCTCTAACGCCAACGCCTTAATAAAACCATCAGTTGACATGGTTTGGCAATTCTCAATGAAACTCATTCATCGGCAATGCACTCAAGCGACTGTAGAAGTTTTTTTTCATAATTCGATAGACAGATGAGGAAGACCATCAAGATGTGAAAAAATTTCAAGAACGTAAAAATGGGGCTTGTTGCAGAATCTCCAGAGTTTGACGCAGTAAGAAAACGGCATCTGGGTGGTTATCCTCCGGCGTAAACATAACATCCCCTCTTTCTGGCTGAGGATGCCGATGCGTCTGAAAAATGAAAAACATTTTTTTTAGAACTACTATCATGAGAGCACAACTCTCAACAAATCTGCTTACACGAACCACCTCAGGCTAAATTAGACAATTATCGGATCTTTTAGCGTAATAAGCTTTAACAAATAAAACGGTCAAGAATATCGGTCAAGCTGGTTTGAACATCTGCACTGCACTGTCAAGCCAGGCAGGAAATTTTTCACTTAATGTCATTAGAGGATACCTCAAAAGATGGAAACTCGAGGCCAGAAAGGAATCAAAAGGTGAAAAAGACAAGGGAATGGCGTTGTGATTGTTGCAGGTCAAATAAAGCCTCAGCAGGCAATCGGGAAGAGAAATCCAAGCATATGGTACACAAAGGTAGTTGGTGTCGCACGATTAGCAAGAGACGCAAAGGAATTGCACTTGGTGCTTGCAACAGAAGAAGAGCTCTCTTTCTTTTCATCTCAGATTGAGCGAATGCAGCATTTTATTGCACGAGCTATACCTGGGTTTATTCACGAGTCAGTGCTCTTTTTAGTGATCGCCAGACTGTACTGACATTTCTTCAATAAGCGTCAGACTGAAACGATAACAGATTATAATTTCCTGGATTCCTGTCGCTGTTGCTCAAAGAGAGGATTTTCTTGAATGACTGCGGATCTCAACGAAAAAAAATTAAGAGAACCCCATGATTCCCTAGCGGCGCATTCTATAAAAATCCCGGAAGCTCTGAAGTCAAGCATCCAATCTTCCAGATTGCCATTTTGCTCGCCTGCCGAATTCGACTTCTGCGTAAGGCAGTATCGTGCCGCTTTCCACAAAAAGTCTATAGAGAGTTATAGCATATCGTTACCGTGTTTACGTTACCGTTTACCGGGCCCGGCAAGCGACGTATGCTCATGCGCCGCCACTTACCGGTCCGCAAACACTTAACGCAATCCCTTTTAGCGTTGCGGAGAGTTAGCGTTCGCTTGTAAACAAACATGGCGGCGCCCTGCACGGCCGCTTCGGACCAAATACAGCACCGCCGCCGCGTTCTTCGGCGCCATTTCTCGCTATACATGAAGGCATTCGCTTTTAATTTGCAAACTCTCACTCATACGTTGAGGTTTTAGTAACAACTAGGCCATGTTTTTGAGATTATTTGCCGATTTTTGAGCAGTTAAGCCTGACTATATGTCGTGTACATAGCCAAATAGCAACGACTACACTGCAGCTCTTCAGTTTCGTGCCCGATTTAACATTTTTCTATATTTTCATGATTTTTTTTCCTCGAAAAAAAAAGCTGGTAATTCTCTTGGTATATTCATCAGTAATTTCAGAAAATAAAAAAGTTTCTCCGGCTCGGAGTTGGTGCGCTTTAACTTACTGCCACTAGATGGCGCCACAGTGTTCACATCCAAACATAAAGAAGCGACGTTGTGGCACGGCGAACAGGTGTCGTAGTTGTGCTTTTTTTACAGCGCTCGCAACGCAACGTGCGCTGTGTATGCTAGGTTACTGAGGTCTACGTAGTGAAATTGTCTACTGGCGAGAGTAGGCAAAGGTGTCTAGCTTCACGGGCACATCTGAAAAGCCGCTGAGTCGGCTGTTAGCTGAAGTGTAGTCGGTACGTCTTTATATGCAGAGAAAAAGATTATTAAAGTGTAGCATTTCACTTCATAGAAATGATTGCAATGCATCCGTTTTTTTTATCATTAAAAGCTGGGCATCTGTTGGGTGATAAGGCTGGGTGATAAGGTTTGGCGGAGTGCTTTGATCGCTTTCCCGGTTCTTCACAGACTGAAGTGGACCGAGTCGTCAACCCCACTTAACCTCCCTAAGAATTCACAACCATTTGCCACAACTTGCCGCAAAAGCTTCTCGCAGGCATTTTCTTCAAATTCTGGCGTCCTTTGACGAGTCGCCAAATCTTGCGCACTTTTTCACAAAGCAAGATATAATGACGTTCTTATTCATTAAGGTGCTAATTTCCTCCGCCATGACGTCCAGATTTTCTTTCACTACGGCTCATCTCTCCGGCAGGCGTTTCCGGCGTCACTACTCGGTGTGAGTGCCTCAGGTGTGCAACGTCCGCCGCGCAGAATACGCTGCATTCAGGGGGCTCTCAGTAAATTTGCGGCATTCCTGGGACGTTAAAGGACGCCGTTTCACGAATATCCTCGAGCAAGAATTTTTAAGTCCGTTTTTGAAAGCTGAGTTATCTCTAGGCAAAGTCTGAATATCAACATTTTCGCGCCTTTACCTCCAGTCACTTTTTCGCACGCTCAAAGGTCGACCCTCCTCACCCAGTCGATCCCACCGCCGGCTGCCGACGCGTGCGGGAATTCCCCGAAGGGTGGGGGCCGGGGTGGGGGTGGGGGGGGGGGGGGGAGCTTCCTGATCCGCCGGTCGCGGCTAACCGGCCGCGGCCACGGTAGCTGCGTCAAGTCTTAAAAGAATCTGATCAATAGCCATCTCTAAAGGACGCGAGTTCGAAGGAAGGACATGATACACTATTCGTATGAGAGGGCGTGTACTTACATTTTCAGTTTTAAAAACTAGAAAAGTAGTGTCCTTCAGTCAAATTGCGAATATATTGTTTGCCCACATCAAGCATGTTTAAACGGTTCATACTTATAACATATTTTCACCATGGTATTGTGTACCGTGAGGTAAGTGTGCTGCAATTTTATAAAGGTTTGGTTTAGCTTGGTTTATATGGGTTAAACTCCCCAAAGCGACACAGGCTATGAGAGACGCCGTAGTGAAGGGCTCCGGAAATTTCGACCACCTGGGGTACTTTAACGTGCACTGACACCGCACAGTACACAGGCCTCTAGAATTTCGCCTTCATCGAAATTCGACCGGCTTGGTTGGTTTGGTTATGTAGGGGCTTAACGTCCCAAAGCGACTATAGCTATGAGGGACGCCGTAGTAGAGGGCTCCGGGTAGAAAGAAGCCATTCCATAAACTGTTAATTCATATCGAAAAAACGATTCGCTGAGAGTTTTGTAAACCATGCATTTTACGGAAACATCACATGCAGATCGCAAAGCATAAAGATAGGCACAGATGTGTATCAAAAGCTTCGATACATATTCGAAGTGTGCAGCCTGAGGTAAGGTATCATCTAAATGCAAATCAAGATTTTTTACACTTGGGAAAGGATTTACTACTGAGCATGAGCAAGCACGGCATCTGCTATAATGCAAAAAAGAAGAGGTTGAGATGCCGTAATCGACTTATATGGGATGTGAAAGCACAAGTTAGTTTTGGATTATTTATGTATATTCGGCTTCAATAAACCAGCCTCAAAGGCATTCAACATCTTTTTGTAAAACTCGGACACCTTCATTAAAGCGTGTACACGTTTATGCGATTGCGATGTCAGCATATAGAAATACCTTCGATTTAAAAGCTAGGCTGGCTAGGTGCTTCGTGTGTAAGTTAAATGGCAATGGCACCAAGACTGACCCTTGGGGTACTCCGTAACTAACATGCAGTGATTCGCTGAACTCATTGCAGATTTTTAAGTACGGTACTCTTTCACGAAAATAATTGCGAAAGAAGGTTATGTAAGAGCCCCTAAGCTCGATTTTTTCAATTTTGTGCAATAATAACTTGTGTTCAGCCGTATAAAAAGTTTTCTTAGGTCGACAAAAAGGGTATAAGTACTAAGTTATTCTTATCGATTTCATTGGATTCCAAATCATTGAAGTCTTTGAGTAGATTTGTAGCACCACATCCTTTACAAAAGCAATACTGAACCGCTCTTTACAAATTGTGCTTCATACAGAATGACGTCGCATTAATGAACTCGCTTTTTATAAGGTTTAACATCCAAAAGCGTCTCAGGCTATAAGATAGTTTGGTCTTTGGGGGTTAAACGTCCCACAGTGACTCAGGCGATGAGAGACACCGTAGTGGAGTGTTCCGGATAATTTCGACCACCTGGGGTTCTTTAACGTGCACTGACATCGCAGAGTACACGGGCCTCTAGCATTTCGCCTCCATCGAAATGCGACCGCCGCGGCCGGGGTCGAACCCGCGTCTTTCGTGTCAGTAGCTGAGCACCATAACCTCTGAGCCACCACGGCTGCTCTACAAATGAAATATATTTTTTTTCTCTAGAGAGCAGGAAGATGTGCGAGTTTGAAGCTGTCCATGTTTTGTGGGCGCGACCTTTATATATGTAGACAAAGAAAGAAACAATTAAGACACAGGACATGCGCCATGTCCTGTGTCTTCTTTCTTCGTCGATGTAAAGTTTGCGCCCACAAGACTTTTTTCTATAATGCATGCTAGAGAATTTAGTGTTGCATCGGTTTATAGTTGTTATGAATCATTATAGATGCGTTTTTTATATTGGTCTTATCATATTAGTTTTAAGCAGCTTGGGATTTCACCGGTAATTAATGTTCTGCTGACGGTGTGAAGCGATAATTCTTTTTTACTGTCGAAGTTTCTCACCAAATAGCCGGTCCTGATATCTGTTCCTGGCGACTGACATGGGCATGACCTGCAATACGTCCCATAATTCCGACTCGGTGACCATTGGAAGATAAGCTGTAGTAGCTGAGGGACGCATTTTAAGCTAGGGTTCATGTATCATGCCGTTTTATAAGGCAGCGCGTTATAAGATAATACAATGCAACGTTTGTTACGGAGAAAGATTCTGATCCCATGAGGCTAGTTATTGTGTTACCAAACTGGTTGCGGTTTTGGATATCGGCCGTAGGGCCCGGAAGGTGGATCCCGTCAAGCGAGGGCCTTGGCACGAATGGCTGAAAACACGCTTTCGCGCGACATGACAGCACTCCTGCTATACTCAGGGACAGCTTTCTGTAGCTGTGCATTGGAAGCAATGAGCGCGCGCCGCCAGCTTCCAGGCCTGCTTCTCTGGATCGTGAGTGCGTGCGAACCGCACGCTTGTGGAAGCTGGTGTCTCGCGCTCGTAACTTCTTCCACTGCGTTGTCACAGAAAGCTGAAACCGAGGATAGCTTTACGTGGATGTGTCCTGGGAGTGTGTCGGTGGCCATGTCAGGGAGGGCGCCCTGGTTGTCCGTACGCACCAATGGCGTCGGTTTGGTGAGTGTGGTGCAAGCGGCCTGCTGCGTCTGTGTAGGCCCCCACCACCAGGAAGCCAGTCATCACACCGATATTGCTGACCCCACAGCAGCTGAAACAGAAACAGCTGAGAGTCCCGCAGAGGTGAAAAAACAGGGACACGAACTGAGAACGTTACACACAAAGTGGCATAGCTACAATACTGCACAGTTCCCGACGCAACTCGTCAATAATATTCGAAAATTGTGGGGAGGAATCCTCGACAGTGAACCGGACACTAGTAGACAACGAGAAGAAAAAGCTATTTTACATAGCCAACCGACTTATGTTTACAACCAGTCATAATAACTGCTATGACACGGCAGCACACTACAAAAGTGGTAATAGGATTTAGCTGTAATCCAAACAGCTGTTAACCATTAATGGTAACAAGTTAGTGCTGTAGAGTAGTGTCTTTGGTAAAATATTATCCTGGGGTTGCATGTATAATACAATACTAATAACTTTAAAGAATGCGGCGCCCAAAAAACATTCTTCGAGGCCATCATTACGGTGTCGAGAAATGCTTTGAGCGCAATAAATGCGCGTCGTTGAGCAGTGCACGTAGGCTGTCAACGAAGAAGATAACTTAATGGTACAGTTTATGAAAGCTGGGCGCGTATTGATTTAAGTGGTTTTCTGAGCAAATAGCTCTAACCACTCGAAGGGCAAGAGCAATAGCCTTTAGGCGTCTTGTTAACTGCGGGTGCACAAAACCGTCCAGAAAGATAACCAAGGAAACAGACGAGCTTTCTCTGCTGTCGCACGACCGCGAAAGGCACCGATGGAGAGCAGTGCGACCTCAGATTAGCACTGAACGGCGGGGCACACTTTCACGGCCTGGCTTCGCATAGGCACTGCCCGTGGGAGCTCGCCTGAACTGGAGCGGGTCGACCTCGCCACTCAGGCACACGGCCGGACCTTTCGCTGTTTGGCGTCTCTGCAGAGCCTGTCCGCGCGGTGACTGCGGCCTACTTCCGTTTCGTCTTCCGGCTGCCCTCGTGACCGGAATGCACCGGCCTTTTTTCATCGCCCAGCTGCCTACACGAGGAACAATTCGTGAGCGCCTTGTAGTATAATTATGCCTCCGATACCGCAGAGCACAGAGCAACTCCAAGGCGCAGGGCGCTTGGAAGATGTACCCCTCCTGGCGCTATTTACAAAAGACTGCAACCTGTACGCGGCGATGTTAAAATTTCAAACGTTAACTTTAGTCGGTCTGTTTTAGAGTAAAAACCGGGAAATAAGTTTAATCCATGCTGGAAGTGATTATTTAAAAACAGTGAATGCATTGACAAAAATAGGCACTGCGGCTCTCTCTCTCTCTCTCCATTACAGGAGTTCGCTCACCAGTTTACTCACGAGCGTGCTAGAATCGCTGCTACTGAAAATATAATAATCTTGAAAGTTGAACTTCACGTTTGCATGTATCCGGGAAGGGAGGGGTGGGCAATAATGCAGCGAAATCCTAAGGGCTCCTAACTCTGCTTGCGTGGAGGAATGCGAAAGTATATTCTTGATTGCGATTTTTTCTGTCTTATTATAACGTGGAGTGCGGCATTTCGTCATTTCCGGTTACGACACACTACACCACTTCATAATTTGTGGTTACGACATACTACACTTCGCCATTTCCGATTACGGCACACTACACCACTTCGGCATTCCAGTTACAACATAGTACACCACTTCGTCATTTCTGGTTACGTTCCTCTTAATACAACAATTGGTTTTTGAGGAAAGGAAAGGCCACAGTAGCTCTCACATCTCGACATCTCGGTGGACACCTCAACCGCGCTTTAAAGGCGCTGCGAAACACTGCTTGATCGGATGCCGGTTACACTTCAGATGGATTCTTCATGTCACACAGATGCTGAATCATAAAGAATTACAAGAATCGATGCATAGGGACGGGAGATATTCAATGAAGAAAATTTCAAAATACAAGCAAACAAAATGCCGCCCTCAACTCGATTTTCGTGCAGCTTCCCATTCCCATTTCACTCTCCCAATGGCGACACTTAGTTCGACCAATCAAAACAGCCTATCTGAGCACGTGGCAGAAGTTTGCCCTCCATGGTTGCCTGTTATCTGTAACTCGTTCTTGCCAAGGCTGGCAGCGCCGTTTGCACGGTTACAACAACCATGTGAACGCCCAGCTGACCCAGCGATGCTTCATCGTCACGCCGGTGGTGCTGAAGGGAACACTGATAAATGACGTTCCCGAACGCGATCCGAAATGGATCCGAATTCGAGCGCGAGATACTGCGACGGTGTGATGGCCTGCGCAAGATATCAGACACATTTAGCATGGCGCGTACCGCTACTGCTTACCGCCAACCATTGCCTGTCGCTCCTAGCGCGCTGGTTGATCACGGCGAGCAAGGAGGGCGCGCTGTTGACGAGAACGTGGCGCCATCTGGCGCCGCCGCCCGGTGATCATCCACAAGCTGACGATGCGCACTGCTAAATGTGAAACGAACGGCTTTTTTCTTTGCATCCTTCCTCGGGACCGAAACGAACGTTGTGCAATGGCTCGATCAGATCGATTCCGCAAAGCCGTTCTCAGATACATAGAGAGTAGCCATAAGTGTTTTGTGCTAGGTCGTAGGATGTTTACAGAGAAGCGCAAAGTCCTGCGATGCAAACAGTAGCCAGAGCCTCTGGTGGTGTATTTTTTTGTTTTACTTCCTTTACAGCTATTTTATCTAAGCAAACAATTTGGTTTTGTTGATGTAATATAAAACACAAAAACTTGACAAAACGTATCTCTACTTATCAACTCAATTTGCAGTATATTTACTCTTTTTCCAATCATCAAGCTCCCACTAAGTGATGTCATATCCGCTGCTAAAAGCCGCCACTGTATGGTGACACCGTCAGCGCCATGAATTCGTTTTTGCGAGCTAATTAAAATATTAAAAACCGGAGTATACGCGGTTTGACCGATGCTGATAGCATCACTATAACTCATTCTATGCAACCAGTGATGCTATTAGCATCGGTCAAACCGCGTATACTCCGGTTTTTAATATTTTAATTAGCATCACTATAACTCATTCTATGCAACCAAGAGGCAGAGGAAGACGAAGACGTTGTTCGATCGCCTGTCGCCTCAGCTCTGTTTATTTAGCTAATTTTTCCTAATTTACCTAGTTTTATTTGAATATTCGAGGACGGCAGCATCTTCAAGGCGGTACTGTCCCTACGGGAAGAGTACGGCTGCTCCGGCGCCGGCAAGCCTAAAGGGACCACGCCATTCAAAGGAAGCTGGCTCGGAAGAGGCGGCCATGGCTTCCTAGGCTGTGGAGCGACCAGAACATGGACTCTACCACCCGTCCAGCGAGACCTCATCGCTTAGTGGGGCTGAGTCAACGATCGTGGATGGTGACGAGTCAGTGGCCGATATGGCTGACGTGGACAACGAGGGCTTCAAGTTGATGAGTCATCGCAAGCAACGAACGGTAGGGATCCCGGTAGTGGTTCAGCCCACAGAAAAGGGGGTTGATTTAAGGGAGAAGAATCCCATCTTACTTTTCGCGGCCATTCAATCACTGCTGGGATCAGCTCCGATTCGAAGTCGGTTCACCATGCACGGGGCTCTTCAGCTGGATGTCTCGACGGAAGAGCAGGCTGACAAGCTCCTGCAGAGCTCTCAGATTTTTGTGATCGAAGCTAACGTGCGGTTACCCCGTTCCTACATGAAGAACACCTGTGTTATTAAGGGTGTACCAAAGTGGTATTCAGAACGCGACCTACTTGATTATCTGAAACCACAAGGTGTTCTGCACATGAAGCGACTTGTGCGTCGTGTGGAGTCTCCAGGAAAAGAATGGGCTGCGAAACCTACCAACTCTATCGTGTTGACATTCGCTACCAACTCAGAGCGCCCCGAAAAAATTGATCTGGGATTCGCAAAACACGCAGTTGCAGATTTCACTGAAGCTCCTCCACGGTGTTTTAGATGCCAACGGTTTGGGCACGTGGCCAAAGTTTGCACAAAGGATCGACGCTGTAAGCGGTGCGGAGGCGACCACGACTTTAAAACCTGCAGGGCAGATTTTGCTTGCGCCAATTGCGGTGGCGATCATCCAGCGAGTTTCGGAGGCTGCCCCTTCTGTGTGATCGCTCTGCACCGTCGGATGTCCTTTATTGCTGGTCCAAAAACCCCGCCGACTGAGACGCCTGTCCCAGGATTGGACGAGTTCCCAGTATTGGAGTCTGATGTTGTTGCGTTGCCCAACAATGTCCCTAAGAGACCTGAGTCAAGCAAGACGCCAAGGCCCAGTGCGCGCGAGTCGACTGTTCGACATACAGCAAAAAGTGTCCATGTTCCTGAGCGGCCGGATCACAGCCAGACTCCACGGCAAGGGGGACCCTCATATGCACAAGTGACAAAAAAACCAGCTACTGCGGCCAAGAGTGTGTCCCCGTCGGCATCTTTTGTCGATGTTGTAAGTGAGTGCGTTGCGCAAAATAAGGAGTTCAGAAATCAAGGTATGTCTGACCTTCTTCATGTTTTGTTTGGGGCCCTGCGTTCACATGTTCCAGCGATGGCGCCTGGTAACCTGAAGAACTTCCTACAGCTGGTGATTTCTTTTGTGTCCCTAATTTCCACCTTCGCAGCAAACTTCCTTGCGAACTAAAATGGATGGGGCTAAACCTCGTGGATCTCATATGCACCGAAAAGTGCCGTTTATATTGTAGCGGAACTGCGCTGGGATTTTAAGTCGGTTAGCTGAACTAAAACTATTCTTGAAAGAGACTTGTGATCCAGTATTGGCCCTGTCAGAAGCTGGCCTGCCAAGCGGGAGATGTTTGACTGGATATGCCGCCGATAAAAACTGCAGCATAAAGTCATTTCCTGCAGGAAGTGCTGCGCTTTACATAAGAAGAGAAATTCCACACGTTTCTCTACGCGTTGCCGATCTTTGCACGGATGACATTGAGGTAGCGGCTGTGAGAATACAGCTCGGCTCTTGAACCCTTTCTATTGCATCCGTGTACGTGTCTCCGCGGAAGAAGGTAGCATTAGATTTGTTTCTACAGCAGCTCTGCGACCGCTTCCCAGCACCTAGAATCATCTGCGGTGATTTCAATGCCCATAATGCCATTTGGGGTGACAGGAACATGGATTCCCGCGGACGCAAACTTGTAGAGGTTATTGGCAGTTTGGACCTGTGTGTTGCCAATGACGGAAGCCCCACTTTTTTCCGGCCTCCAGCCTCAGCGACAGCTATAGACCTGACACTGCATTCACGTGACGCCCGCGTGAGTTGGTCAACAGCGCGTGACTGCATGGGAAGTGATCACTGTCCGAATTTTGTGTTTGCTGCCGACTTTCGTATGCATGGTCCTAAAATTAGCAACGTTGTCAACTGGGACAAGTACAGAGAGCACCTAGAACGTGTTTCTGGTAATGTTGTTGACAAAATGATTTCTAGTAAGCTAGCAGCAACTACGGCGGTCAAGTTACCTGATCATTTTCCGGTCCCGGATTTAAAACTCGGGATCTTTGCTCAGCGAGAAGGGCGGAGCGCAAACTCGTGCGGAAGAAGGACGACAGGCAACTGAAGACGACCTTCAATAGGCTAAATTCTGCTATTAGACGGCACACGAACAAGCTGTACAGGTCGCAATGGGCCTCATTCTGTGCCAGTTTGACTGTGTTCTCACCGATAACGACAATATGGCGAGTTATTGGCAGCCTTGCTGGAGAATCTCGCCCTTCGAAGCCTTTTGAAGCTCTTGCAATACGCAAGGAAAAACCTGTTGCGTGCTTGGCAGAGGAATTTGCAGACGCACTCGTACGCGCTGATTCTGGAATAGATATATATATACCCCACCTGCTTCCTCCAGGTCTATCCCGGACGTCCCGTTCACGCTTCGTTGAGCTTCAGACTGCGCTCAGTGGCCTGCGGCGCCGGTGTTCACCAGGTCCCGACGGCATCACCAATCAAATGCTGAATAATCTGCCCTTGCAACTCAGAAAGGAGCTCCTCAACTTCATCAATCGAGTTTGGGAGACTGGCGATGTTCCTCCGTCATGGAAGGTGGCACATGTAGTTCCAGTACTGAAGCCTGGCAAAGACATGACAGACCTTGCCTCGTATCGCCCAGTGTCATTGACCTCCTGTGTAGCTAAGTTGATGGAGAAGCTGGTAAATGAACGCTTATCATGGTGGCTTGAGGACAGCAAGGCACTGTCATCATGTATGACAGGATTCCGCCGAGGTCTTAGTGCCCAAGATAGCGTCTTAGACTTGATCAGTCACATTGAACACCAGAGAGCTTTCGGCCTTTCCCCCTTAGCCATTTTTCTTGATGTTGCGAAAGCTTACGACAGCGTGCTTCAGAGCTCAATTCTAAACAGTTTGCAAGGCATGGGCATACAGGGCCATATGTTAAGATTCATTTACAAGTTTATAAGTGATCGCGCGGTTCGTGTACGGTTAGGGAGTACGTTAAGCACCGAAAGGGTTCTATCACGAGGTGTGCCTCAAGGAAGTGTTCTCTCCCCCACGCTCTTTAACGCCTTAATGGCTGGCCTACCAGATTCGTTGAAAAAAAGTTGCAGGCAAGTGCGTATGTCACTTTATGCTGACGACTACTGTATTTGGATTACTGGCTACCAACACAAGCGATTAGCCCTGATAGCTCGACAGGCTCTACTTTCGGCACAAGCTTACCTTCAAGGTGTGGGGTTGTCTCTGTCAGTGGACAAATCCGGCTTTATTCTGTTTCCAGGTGCAGGAAGACGTCAAGCGCGGTTCAAGATAGACCTCGGTCACTCTTGCATCCGTCAATTCAACCACGCGCGTTTCCTGGGCGTCATTATTGACTCCCGTCTACAGTGGCGAAAAGCTGTAGACGCGATTGTTTCATCTATATCTTCTCGTCTCAATGTGATCCGTAGAATTGCACGTGAGCAATGGGGAAACCATCCTTCTTATATGATCAAACTTCATGAAGCGCTGGTGGTCAGCCGGATAATGTATCAATTACCTTTAATTTCCCCCTCGGCATCACAACTTGAACGTTCTCGAAGTTGTCCACAGAAAGGACCTAAGAAGAGCCATTGGAGTTCCCCAGGCGGCTGCGAATAAGGCAGTACTTCATGAGTCCCTATCGAAACCTCTTAGCCTTATCGCTTCTCAGAGACTATTAATGCATCTTGACCGCTTAGGAGAGACGGTAGCTGGGCGATCTCTTCTCCAGCGGCTCTGCAAGAGATATGAGTCGAAGGCTTACTTGGCACTCAATACTTTTAGTTCTGTAGGCATTAATGTCCGAAGGCAAAGGAAACGGTTGAAACCCCCCTGGTCTTTTCCGACCCTCGACTGTAAGGTCACAGTTCCCCATGTGAGCGCAAAGCGCAGCTCTCCTTTGGCAGCAACGCGTTCGCTTGTACTGGAATACTTGGAAACAGAGTATGCCTGCCATCTTCAAATTTTCACGGATGGTTCTGTGGACAAGGTCAAGCAAGCTAGCGCAGCGGCTTTTTACATTCCTTCTTTGGACTGTAAGTGGTCCGTACGCTGTACTGCTGTCGTATCCTCCACAACGGCTGAAAGTGTTGCAATTGAGGCGGTTTTGCGGAAGTTAGGGTCTTGTCCGGCTCAACCTGTTGTCATCCTAACTGATTCAAAATCTGCCCTTCAGAGGTTAGAGCGCGGATTCCCTACTGACGCCTTGTCTCTAAGCTCTCTGCGCTTGGTGCAGAATCTGCACAGCAGAGGCTTTACTCTACATTTCCAGTGGGTGCCCTCTCACATAGGAGTCAACGGTAATGAGGTGGCAGACAGTCTCACCCATAAAGCTCTCTCAGGGATCCCATCAAAAAAAGTACCTCAAGATGGGAAAAGTCTGCAGGAAAACGGTGCTCGATCACTTCAGTACCCTGTGGAGTGCGTCCCAGAAGCCATGTGTGACCAAGGGACTGAGAAGATCTCAGTCGACCCTTCTACATCGAATTCGCACGGCCTCTGCTCGCACTCCTGCATAAGACCGGCATAGCATCGTCTCCGCTCTGCTCTTTATGTGGTGTGTGCGGGGATATCGAACATTATATTATGTACTGCCCAGAGTACAACGCGGAAAGGCATGTGATGTTCGCTTCCTTCAAGAAGACAGGAACCCATCACAGCACAGTACAGGACATTGTCTGCAGAAGGGAGGCTGCAGAAGGGAGGCTGCACGCCTTCTTTTAACATTTCTGCAGAACACGGATCTTGTTTTTAAATGGTGACAGCAGGAACGGACTATGGCCTACTGTGATTGAATGTGTGCGTAAATGGTGTCTTCCGGAGTGGACTACTTTATACTGTGAGTGAATGTGTGTATGGAGTGTGGCACTACAATGGCCTATGTTCTACTGTGACTGAATATGTGCATAGATGGTGACTTCTGGAGTGGACTGTGATGTGAACTGTGTGGATTGATTGTGTGCATAGATGGTGACTGCGGGAGAGAATGTGTGCTATTATAAGAGTCTGTGCGCTTAGCGGGGTAGATGCGGCATTGTTAATATCGAAGGGACGCTGCGGTGGAGCAATTGCCGGCAGAGAAAGCAAGGCTAACCCCACCTGTAGCATTCAACACCTCAACTCAACTCAACTCAACCAAGAGGCAAAACAATGCACTGATTATGTGTTTCGGTGCCCCTTTAAAGCATGCAGCTGAAGGTGCCTATCTCATCGCTCCAACTTGACTAAAATATGTAAGCTATACGCAAAGATAAATAGTATGACACCACCCGGAACGCTGTACGATGAACGGTTCCTCAAAATTTTGGCGCGAATGTAGTGGGGAATACTGCCACCATATTGAAGTCAGCCCGTGATGCCATCGCTGGGATTTCATCTACACCTTCATGGATTAGGAGGTGGGGATTGGGGTATGCTTTTAAAACCGGATCGTAGCTTGTCACGTGGCCTTAACTCTTTGCAATCATCTGTCACGTGACTTGGAATGACGTCACATTACATCGTTGTCACGTGACCGGTATGGCGTCATATTACATCGTTGTTACGTGACTTGATATGACGTCCTATTACACCACTGTCATGTGATTTGGTATAAGGTCGCAAGTTTTTCGTTACGACATATCACACCCCTGTCACATGACTTGCTACGACGTTGACTCGTGACGTCACATGGTGCCGTTTTCTGCGGACACATTTTGCGGACAAATGACCTTGAACTGAGCCATATAATGTTCTCGCGCTAAAAATTGCGCCATTCCCTTCCGGCCCCTTCTCAAAAAATAAAATGAAATATGTGCTGGCGATGTGCCCATTTCACTCAACATTTGCACAGCAAAAGCCATTACAGTCAACGCTCTATTGATACGCGCGACGTAAGGCTTTAGCGCATTGCGGAAGCAGCGGAAGATATCATGTCCTGTTAAGTTTCGACGTGTGCTTCAAGAAAGCCTCTCTAGGCCTTCTTTTCCACCTTTGGCGCTGGTACTCGACGCTAATGAGCAGGAGCCGCTGAGGAAGACGCTCCAAAGTACCCACTTCTCTCCTCGGGCCACAGGGAATCGCTTCGCGGCACAGTGCATAGATGGCGTTATAGCTAGACGTTCACAACGCGCGCAGCTTGGTGTCGGGATACCGCTTGCCTGGCACCACATTACGCTGGCAGCCCCGCGCGTCAGATGTCAATGTTATTTCCACTTTCTGCTCGATCAAAGCAGCAGCGTCTTAATGCTGCAAGCCCAGAGATGGGTCCATTTCGCCTGCACCTGCCGCCTTGCATGAGTCCCAGCAGTTTACAGCACGCAAGGGAGAGATGAAGTGTCGTAGACTAACTAAGCGGCAGCTTTCAAAACAGGTGGCTCAGGGCCCTTTAACTATAGGTCTACCAGAGACGGTGAAAGCGTCAGGAAACAAGTGAGCTTTAATATTAGTTCCGCCTGTGTTCGTACAGCGCATGAGTTCTCCTCCCGCGGACACAGGCGCGCATTCACCCGTACCGATTCTTTTCTCCGCGATTGCTTCATCGCTCACAAACGTTCTCGCGGAGACCGCCGCAGACAAGGGCCTTATTGTGCGGCATTCAAAGCGCGCCCCCGGTTCTAGGAATTTCCCTTGTCCTTTCAGAGCCCAAGAGGCGAGCAGAAATGCGACGCTGATAGCAAAGAAGCCAGACGTTATCCGGGCTTCTTTGCAAAGCTCGGGAGATGTTGCCGTGACACTAAGAAAAGCAGAAGTGTAAAGAGCAGAACAGCAAATAAATCGCCAAAGCAGGAGCACAGGAAGAAAACTAAATGTGAAGCGGGGAAAAAAGCGGCGCGCAGAACAAGCCTCGCATAATGCAGGGCATCTCGATATTGGGCCCTGTCATCTCGAACAGGACCCACTTCGTTCCGGCAGCCGCTCTTTCTGCGTCTGCGGTTCTGTCGACGTGAAGCAACTTCTTAAGTAAAAGGACTGAGCCCGCGACTCGCTGCAGCAGACTTGGCACTGGATTCGAAAAGGAACCATAGTAGTCAGTCTGAAGCATCGCAGCTGTTTTGTTTTGTTTTAGAAAGCCGTCACAGTTTGATTCCTGAAGATGTACGGCCGTGGACAGCGCGTTGCATTCGTTTGCAGACTTCTGCAATGACCTTGATTAAGCTTCGATATAGAAGCTGCTTAGTACATTAAGCAATGCCTGCAGTTAACTACAGTTTAATAGCATATCACCAACAACCCACGTTTAAAACCAAACACAGCTCTTCTAAACTACCGCCCCCCTGCTGAAGTTCTCGATATTTCTTGCTTCCATCACAAGTTTGCGTCTTTACTTAGTTTTCATCGTAATTTCATGTATTTATTTATTTACACTCAAAGCCTAAGGACATTACCGAGTGGGGGGGGGGGGGGAATCAGAGCAATAGAAAAGACAAAACAGCAAAAATATAACACAAAACAAAAGGGTCATTAATAAATATTCACGAGTGCGGAACAAGATAATCAACGTACGAAATCAACAGCAACCCAACAAAGCAGTAAACCCATGACATCCGCAATTTCAGCAATGATACGAGGAAAGCGATTCCAACCATTACAAGTGCTGGGAACGAGGGAGTAATGACATGACAACACTTATTAGTGCGATATTGATGGAATTCCTACCTTGTGACGGCGATGAATGTGTGATAAAACGCAGGATGGTCGCGTTGGAAGTTTCTGTCTGAGATGCAGATTGTAGTGAAAAAAATGAATGAGGATTAGCTCAGCTAATCGAGGATATACAAAGCGAAAGCTGTCGGCGTTCATTGTGTTCATTGGCGTTGACAACGTTCTAGACGCCAATGATTTTGAGGAAAGGAAAGATGCATGCGCTACGCTCTTAGCGGCCGCTCACCTCGGCAGGAGGCGCAATGGAAGACGACGACGCGGCTGGTGGCCGCCTGTGTAGCAAGCGGCATCTTCAGAGCCTACAGGAAGCTGCTGCTAGCGACCCCGAAGTAACTGCCTGGCGTGAGGCTGCCCGTCTACGGAAGAATGAAGAGCGGAGAGCTAAGCGCGTGTCGGAGATGCCCGAGGTATACTGAAGGAGATGAAGAGTTCCATGATCCTACGCGGAATCGTGGTGAGTGATATTGGACGATAATTAAATTAGAAGTGTGTTTATGGCCTGTCTTGTGCGGAGGACTCACCTTTCCAACCTTCCAGTCATCTGGTACAAAGCCTGTATCAAGCGACTGCCCAAAAGTTTAATCACCCGTATACTGTGCGATGTCAGTGCACGTTAAACAACCCCAGGTGGTCGAAATTTCCGGAGCCCTTCACTACAGCGTCCCTCATAGCCTGAGTAGCTATGGGACGTTAAACACCCATAAACCAAACCAAACCAAAAGTTTAGCCAAGATCTTTGTGTTTAACAAAAAAGGCCGCCACCGCCTGGAACATGTTGAAGTAACGAGCGTTAGCTGTTTCGTTTACTAGATCAAGAAGCGAAGAAGAACGTGCCGCTCGTCTCGAGGAACAGAATGCCCCTTGAAACGGGGTGGATTGCCACCATGCTCGGCTACGCGTGCACGCACGCCGCCTAGCGGAACGATCGCCGCCTAGCGCCATCTATCAGAGAAATTACGACGCACGTCTACCCATTGTGGAGTTGCACCCCCTCAAGATACGTGCCAAACGAAATTTGCTTTGTTTGGGGGGTAAAGGTGGGCCTAGAATTCGGCTTTCGGTGCGATATGGCAACACTCCAATTAATAATTGTATGTATGCAATGTTTACCCATTATTTAATTGTGGTTTTATTTCTATACCACAATCCATAAGGTTTTATTTGCTTACCAAATTGTGTATACAACTGTCCCCGGATGTGTGTCCGTTGTTGTGGGAGTATATATATATATATATATATATATATAACGGATCGAATGCATACTTCGACAGCGGTCCCGTAACGGGACAGTTTTCCTGCCCATTTTAGGATATTTTTTGGAGAGGGGGAGAGGAAAGGAATGAGAGGGCACAATCGATTTTAATGGCCGCCATCTTGGATTCGAGACACCGAAACTATGCCGTCATTTCGTCCCCTGACGTCATACGCACATAGTTCCACCTCTATCCACAATATTGAAACGTGACGTCATGATTGGCACGCGGCAGGTGGTTGTTTCTACAAGGCTATTGCAGATGGCGCTACAAGTCTTAATGCGAGATGCGCTGTTTTCTAGTTGCAGCCACAGATGGCGCTTTGATATCAGGGTGGTAGGAGACCTCACGAAATCTCGAAACATGACGAGTAGTTGCTGCCACAGATGGCGCTGTGATCACGGGTGGTAGCAGACCCCACGAAATCTCGAAACGCGATGAGTAAGAGCTCACGCTGTTAAAATTTCGACTGCATGTTATCCATCCCGCAGGATGAGGACACCTCAAGCTTCTCTTTTATGCGTAAAATTCCTGTCGAGTTGGAAGTGATTGGGTCCATCAAAGGAAAGTCTATGGAGTGAGAATCAGGCGAACAATATCGTAGACGTAGCGCTTATCGTCGATCTACAGTTTCTTGTAACGGAGCTTGAACTTAGCAATATTTACCTTGGCCAAATCAATTATATCTCGCTTGGCGTGTTAACAAAGATTAATCTTTGCTGACAGAGATATTGCTGGCTTTAAACTCAGGGATTGAGAGTAAAATTTGTTGTTTTTTCTTGAAAGACAAAAACTGCACATTAACCGGCCTACGTTTGTTTTCTGAAAAAACGCCGATCCTGTGAGTGCGCTCGATTTATACGCTTCTAATGGCCAAATCCAAGCAATTTGAAACAACATTTAGCCCGTTTTCCTCTCTTTCGTCTCAAGTCTCTGTACAGCTACCGAGTAAACCGTAAAATAGGAGAGAGAGAGAGAGAGAGAGAGCATGAAAAGGAAACGCAGGGAGGTTAACCAGATGTGAGTCTCCGGTTTGCTACCCTACACTGGGGATGGGGGATAGGGGTTAGAAAGATGACAGAGAGGAAAACGCAAAAAAAAGTAACGTTCACACATGGAGACACACACACAAGGCGTTCCAGTCGGTAGATTGTCAGTAGATTCCAGGCCGGTAGATTGTAAGAAGCGCAAAAGCGCTTGCACGGCCTTCTTCTTCGACGGTAGGTCCTTTTGATGTTGTAGAATTCTTTTTTCGGATAGCGGTTGGTCGTCCAGTTGGTCAAGTTCGTGGCTAAGGCATGCCCTCTGTGGACTGTACTGCGGGCAGGAGCACAATATATGGCCAATTGATTCTTCATGGCCGCAGTGGTCACAGGTTGGGGTGTCAGACATCCCTATGCGGAAGGCATAGACTTTAGTAAAGGCAACACCCAACCAAAGTCGATATAAATGCGTGGCGTCTCTACGGCGAAGCTGTGATGGCGCTCGAAGACTTAATGTTGGATCAAGTGAGTACAGTCGCGTATTTCTTAAATGTGGCTATATTCTATAGCTGCCCCTGCTCTGCGCGTAAGGCTGAATTTCATTTCACTAAGCGAGCTTCCTGCTTGCGAAGGTTCGGGAATTCTTGCTCAGCGACATACGTGCCAGATGGTTTATTTTTTTACCTTTCGTTAACAGAATTCCGTTAACAGAACTAGTTAGCTGAGACTGTTCCGTTTCCCCTCCCCCCTTTTTTTGCAATTCGCTAGTTGGCGCCTTCTAACAGCGCAAACATGCGACTTAGCTGCTTTTGCAGGGCGTTACTGGCACCATCCTGCGCTTGAGACCGCGTAGACCTCGACAACCCCGCAGAGCAAAAGCAATTGACTGACAGAGCCAAAACACTGAGCGAACGGCGACAACACTCCCTGGCTTGGGAACAAGAATAGGCGCACATTATTAGATTGTTTTGCATACAAAGTTTGAACGTTAACGACATGGATGAACAAACGCACGTTGTTAGCAGGCTGCACAACGATGCTATTCCCCCGCCCACTGAAAGATTCGGCTTCCTGCCAGCCACTCTTATCCAGGCACGTTTCTGGTATCACTGTCGATGCGGTGGCCCTGACCGACGGAGCGACTGTCTCAGGTGGATGCCAGTTGAGCGCGAAGTCAGGGTTGTGAGCATTGTTCGTAGAAAGTCCCCTCGCTTCAGAACCACGGTAAAGGCTGGCAGCAGGTCCCGCGCAGTGCTGAAGATACGTCGCTACATGAATGAACAAACGCATGTTCGCGAGCTGAACAACCAATGCCCTCTGGAGTCCGGAAAGCCCCCACCACCATTCAGACTTCTCCCCACCCCTTCTTTCGCGGAGTGTGACTCGCCTCGGATCAGCTGCAACCGCAGTTGGCCCTTGAGCGCTAGACCCGGTCGTGTCTTGGTGCTGGACTTTGAGCGACCAAATAAAATGATTCTACTACTACAGCTCGTTGCTATTATTCTTGATATATAAGTATACCGTTGTCGCACATCTTCCTGCCAAGGAGCAAAATTTTAGCCAGCATTAATTGCAATGATGGTATCAAAGGAGCGAGAGCACCAAAACAAAAGTACTGAAATGAGACCTGCAGGCTAGGATTGAGTTGAACTGAATGCAGGGTCTGCCTTTGCATTCAGTGCTAGGATGATGACAATGTATTTTGTAAACAATATCTAGAGGCCGGCACCAACACGTGTTAATACGTAGAAAACTCGCTAAGCGACAAGTGCTGGTTTTTGTTCAGCAGCCAGGTCAAATACGAGTTTCTTCAAAAATCAGCAAACAAGTATGCCATTGAGTATATATATATATATATATATATATATATATATATATATATATATATATATATATATATATATATATATATATATATTAAGTATCAAAAAACATACTTTTTTAAATGTTCTCATGAAGGCAGCACTTTATAAGGCGCTTCTTGGAGTTGGCTTTACTGAACGCATGCCTCCTTGTTATTACAGCATCAATTCACGATATAAGGTAACAATCACCGATTCCCTCATCGAAAAAACACCGCCAATTTAGAATAAGCACAAAAGTCTCTACCTCGAGCAAAAATATCACCAGCAGAGCTGCTGCACGTAATAGCAATCATCGCTTGGATTTTGTCTTTCAATTACCATTCGAGCATAGATAGCTAGCATTATAGTTTGCATGTTTTACCTCACTGCGGCAACACAACTCAAATGTAACCAGGCTTACCAAGTGTGCGGAATTACTGCTAATTAGGGGCAATCTTTTCACCAACAGTTGTTGATTGCAATGCTGCAGCAAGCGATCTTACGACGCCGTAACTCGAACACACCTACCACTGTACATGACAAGGCTGCGGTCGCACGCAGCGCTCACCCATACAAAAAAAACGAAATCAAAAGCACATTGCTTTTCCACAAACCTCTCGGCATTCAACAGTCGCAGGTGTACTGACCACCCCGGCATTCGGTAGCGGCCTTGTATACCTCGCGGCCCTGAGCGACATTTTCCCACTAAGCTTGAAGTGCAGACAACACTTGAGAACAAAAACGAAAAATAACAGAGCATGAGGCCAAGGCCAATCCATCGAATTATGAAGGCTTCGATCAAGAAGCAGCTGGGCGTGTAGGTCTGAACCATGAGGCGTGCACGGGGCGCGTATGAGCGAGTGCGAAGCCTTATTAGGGGACCAGCTCGTCGGTTTCGCCACTGTGCCCGTTCATCTTCGTGCGTTTCCGCTCTTACGGGAACCTTGGCCGTGCAGGAACGGCCAGGGGCCCCCGCGTTTCATCTTGTCACGCCATCGATTCCTGCCTCCGCGCAAGCGAGGGCCCTAATTAACCAAGACGGAGAAGCAAGATATTAAATAAAGCGTTCGCGCTCACGGGCTTCGATGCCCTTTGAAGCGCCCAGCTGTAATGAAGATTAATTTGGAGCCCTCCTAGTGCCGGCGTATACGGTGCCTGGGCATGCACAGCTCTGCCAGATTGCTAACACGTCCTTCACTGAGCCTTTTCCCCGAGTCGTTCTTTTGACGGCGTGTACACACGGCACAGCCCTCCAGTTCGCGCGAGGAGCAAGCAGCATTGTCTGGACTGGCTATAGCCGACGTATAGCGGGGCACAATCGATACTCGGAGGGGCCCCTTTCGATCCACTCCACCGTGCGCTCCAAGACGGCGAGGAACAACTCAGCCTCGCGTGGTTTCGGTTTCTCCCGCGCGGCGCACGAACATCGGGCCGCCCCCATTGCGCCTGCCCGCTCATTGATCACCGGCGCGTCCTTTTCACGCGCGCTCCGTCGCGGTCTGAACGTTGCGCGGGCCCCGAGCGCGGCTAAACGGCCCAATCGACGACAATGGCCATCGGGGCTGAGAGAAGGAACCGCAGACGGGGGTTGCATTCGACGCCACATTTCCGCTTCTTATTTAGCTCGGCGCGCAGTAATTTTCTTTTTTTAGTTGCAGAGAACCATTCCAACGTTCTCGTTAACTGAAAGAACGCAAGAACGTAGCGTGCGAGTGCCTTCAGCTATCTCGCTGTAACTTTTTTTGCTTTTTCGGTCGTCTCCCGAAGCACATGCCGCAATGTACAAAATTATATTTCCGTTATTGTATCGCGTAAAGTGTGTTTTGGTGGATCCCCCAAGGTGGAGTTGATTTTAAAAAAAATGGTGTAATGGTGTAAGCGACTGCCCAGGACAAGTTGGGACCCGCTTTCGGTCCCCGAAACCGAATGAATTTTTCAATTCCGAAGTTCCTCTGAACCCTGCACATGGTTGCGCTTGGATGGATGCTAATTAATAAATACTCCCGTATTTAATATTGCGATGAAATATTAGTCCTTGTCACTTTTTTTTCGAAAATGAAGCGATAGATACTTCGGTGCTGGGTGATTATTAAACTTCCTTGTATCGTTCCTAAAACTGTATCACCGATATTCGCGTTCTCGGTTGAACGTTTCCACCACATAACGCTATGCCCGGAGACAGCTGAATAGCGCCTGAACTTCTCTTGTTCGTTTTGTTGTGAAAAAAAAAACAGCATTCTTTGCAATACCACCACCAGAAACCGGGTTAGCATACCGGCGGGCCGACAATGATACCTTGCTTAGGTTCTCGCGCAATCAGGAACTGTTATGAAGTATTTCAAGGTTAGAAAACCCGCAGGACGATATACGGCACTCCGTAATGCAAAATTCAGCGCCGCTGTCGAGGGCTATCTTCTGATATGCTCAGATAACGGGCCAGCACCATTACTCTCTGGAGCACGCGGAACGGGCAACGGGGTTTGCCACGGTGCGGCGCACTGCCTGCGCATCGGCCGCTGTTGCAGCTTCGCATCGGCTTCAGCGAAATGCAGAGGGCATGTTTGGGTTCGTGTAGTCTCTTTCGCGTACGTGCAGCCGAGGGTGTCCGGAGCACGGGGACAGTGAATTTAAAAAAAAAATTATGCCGCCACCGTCTGGAAGACGTTGAAGTAGCCAGCGTTAGCTGTTTGGTAGCGCAATCTATCATCTATGCGATGTATTACCACGTTATTAAGCTACATTTCCATACCTCACGGCGAGCGGGCGCCTACCGCCTGTGAGCTGTCGAGTGCTGACGTCACGGCCGCCATGTTAAGCCATACCATAACTAAATATTAACCTCATTAGGCGATATTGGTATCTAACATGTTCTACTAATCGAGCCCGTTAAGAATATGCCATTACGTTAGATAATAACGTCATCCGTTAATTAATTATAAGCAAATAAAATTAATCATAACACCAACGAATTATTAATTTCATTAGTTAATATTGGTGTCTGACGCGTTCTACTCATCACGAAAGTTCCAAATATCTAGTTAGTTTTATGATGACCTCATTAATTACTCAGTTATAAGCGTTTAAACATCGTCACGTGACTAGTTATTTATGACGTCACAAATTCAGTCACCTCACCAATCAATCACCAATTGGGCTGCTGTGTCGATTTACTATGGGGCCGCCATCTTGAATTCCTCGGACTTAGAAAATTTCACGCCGAAGGGAGGTTGTAGCAGACCCCAAGAAATGGAGAAACGTGGTGAGTAAGAACTCACGCTCTTAAAAGGCTCCTTCCGGTGCAGCGACATATACGTGCTTTAACAGTTGCGGCACTGCTTCGACATTGCTATAAATGTTTAGTCGACGCGAAAAGAAAAAAAAATTTTTACGAATTTGCACTTTCCGAGCTAGAAAACAACCAATAAGAAAACACAAACAAAAAGCTCACAGTACAATTACGATACCCGGTAATGCGGAATTACGATGCTCAGTACGCCGTGCACATAACCCACGCCCCTCGGTCACGCACGGCTGCACGGACGCTCCCCTCTGCTCACTCTTTCCTCCTGAGCATGCGCTTTCTAAAATCTTGCAGGCAAAGCAACCTCTCCAGTGCATGTAACAATCGAAATAGCCAAAATTTCTTGGGCCACAGCGCCGAGATGAACTGCGTTTTCGAAACGTTTAAAAACTTATATGGTATCACTTATGGTCGGCTGGATGCCTGTCAATGATTAGGGAGCCTAACAGACTGAACAGTAATATTCAAAAGTTAAGTACTCAATATTACTTAAAGGGAAAGTGAAGAGGTTTTAGAATTTGGCGAGTTTTAAAGAGGTCGAATGTGTGAAACTTGCAGGTAAAGTATGCGAAGTGTTTTGTTCTAGGATTTCAAATGGTGACGTAATCGCAGAATAAACCCGCATCGGCGTTCAGGCTTCTCTGCACTGCGCAACGACAGGCAGAGGCCGCAATGACGACGCCAAGTAGGGCGGTGCTGCGTTTCCAGCTAAGAAACTGTTGTTTCAAGGAAGTAAACCAACGCCGCCGAAGGTGGAGCCCA
>JARKHS020013067.1:0-14074 GCA_030143305.2 Amblyomma americanum | reverse complement strand
AATGCTTACTTATACCCCTTTCACACGGGCACTTTCGACCCTCATTGAACTCGAGATATTTCAGCACGCTCGAAGCATCCGGTGCTACACGGGCATGTTCAGTGCTCATTGAGAAGTTCCCTCATCTGTGTTAGGTGGTGCCAAATGTTCCGCTGACAGCCATAACATGGTGATGTCTGGCAACACTGTGCAGTCGGGGGCAGCGGCATCCAATTCGGTATACCTGTGTCAAGTTTCTAATCTGGTGGCACACCTCTGCTGCTTTGTGATAGAACCCGAGGGTCCGCAACGCCTCTGCGATTTCTGCATTGACTGCGGCGTTTCTCTTCTGGCTCCACAAATCATTTAGGGGGTCCTGCCAGCTGCCGATGACAATGGCTGTCTCGCGTTCGCTCCACAGTTTGCACGCCGACGAGCAGGAGGATGCCATCTTTGTTTGCACTGACGGCGAAACTTGGAGCATGGTGTAGAGATTATTTTCAAATATGTTTGCATATAAGCAGGCATAGTACCCAAAAATCTTCTGTCTTGCATTTTAATCAATTACAACAACAACTATGGTTTTGTTTTGTTAACTAGTGTTTATTTTTATAGCTTAGTGAGAGTGAGAGTGCTTTCGATTGTGCTTGGAACCTCAAGCACTCTTGAGGAATGGGCATCGAGTCAAGCAGGATCGAGCTCGATTGCGCTTGAAAGTGGCCGTGTCACAACCGTCAGTCTGCATTGAGTTCGATGAGCATTGACTCAATGGGGATCGAAAGTGCCCGTGTGACAGGGGTATTAGTCTCAGTGGCCCAAGCCACATGCCCATGTCCATAGTATTTCTATATATATATATATGTGTGTGTGTGTGTGTGTGTGTGTGTGTGGGGGGGGGGGGGGGGGGGGGGGGGGGGCATGTTCAGATAAGAACGG
The DNA here is from genome assembly GCA_030143305.2 of Amblyomma americanum. NCBI lineage: Eukaryota > Metazoa > Arthropoda > Arachnida > Ixodida > Ixodidae > Amblyomma > Amblyomma americanum. Next base: position 13,159 of record JARKHS020013067.1, on the reverse strand, counting down.
TAATCGAGGTCCCATGGCCATTTTTTGTTTTTAATTATATTTTTATATGTGATGGTTAAATGTGTCCACACAAAGGAATGAACCTTAGTTTTGCAAGGAACTTCGTAGTTTTCTCGGAAAAAAAATCGTATGTCACAAGAGGTGGAGAATTTTGTTTTTGCCACTTCGCAAAGTTGCAAGTTTGGAGCATCACTGCATGCACAATAAATTGTTTCCGCGCATAAGTATTTTTTCAGTATTTCATTACAACTTGTGCTATACGAAGAAATAAAAAAACGTTTTCTTGCTGTGTCAATCTTCTGAGTAAAAAATCGCAAACTTCGCTTCCGGAGCTGTGCGGTGCCAAAAAGGCACTTTTGAGGGCAACCTTACGGCAAGATGCGTAAAGATCTCCCGACTGAATCTTTTTCTCTGTATTTTTCAGCTACTTTTAATCACTTCAGGCAAGTTTTGTAGCTCTACACTTGACCTATATTTTTCAATATGGCCTCAAAATTGGCAGAAGTTCAAAAACGTCAAAAAAGTGACAACTTTGACTTGAATTTTAAAAAAAAAACATCATCGAGTTTTATTAAAATTTGCCCTAATAATACTCAATACTTCATAATTTTGAGGCATTAAAAAAAGTATTGCATTATATTGTTTTAAAGTATGAAAATAAATACAAAATGCACTTCATGATTTCAATCCCTACGACTGCTCAGTATTCCCTCTTAGGATGCGCAATCGTCAGAAGCTGGTTTTAATATTGGTATTTTGTAAGTAAATTTTAAACGCTAGAGTTGCTGAGTTCATAAGTGTAATTTGTAAGCATTTTTTTCGATTACAATCAAAGGTCTAAAGCTCCTATTCGCTTTCGTACTGTTCTAACGGTGGGATCTAAATTACTGTAAGCATATTTCAGCACGTTATTTTGGAGTGACGTGTGTGTAGGGGTAGTTTATGCAAACAATTAATGCACCCGTCGCACTCTCAAGGTGACGTTAACTGCTACCGCCGCTCCAGGGAAGGGATGAACCGCTATATAACGCCCTATAGCTATATAACGCCCGGCGCGACCCTGAAATTCACAGCATCAAGTGTGCCGCCGCCGCACCGAGGCTTTGGCCGCCGCTATCATCTTTTCATCGCAACGCACCGAACGCCTAGCAGTTATGCCTCAGCCTTCGACATTCGACCGAGATAACCCTTGTGAGCGGATGTTGTTCGGATCTCGAGTTTTGTGTGTCGTTTTCCAGGCCTGGTAGACCCGGTGGGGTCGTTTTCTGTACCCACGTGTTTTCTCTGCGCTGGAGCGCTCCCTCGACAAGCATACTTGGTATCTCAGTCTCAGCTAGTACGCCAGCCCGAAAGAACATCAGTGTCGACGGTAGGCAGCCTGTGTTAAAAATCCATTCATCTGTCCATCTTTTTTTTTTGGAAAAGCAGCTCTGGGCCCTGCATCCGTCACCTGCTCTTCTGTCTCGTGATAATCTCCGGAAGCGGTGAGCTTTTGCATTCATGGAGAGATTTCCGCGGCGAACGTTTTGTGCCGACTACCGAAAAGGCACAAACAGACAATTGAAAAAGGACGTAATATTTGCAGTGTAAACACACTCAATGTCGCTGCTCTCAAAAAAGTCCTACTTCCCGAAGAAGCTCTCCGAGTACGAGAAAGTGACTTCATCTGTCAGAATTGTTACCGTCGGTTCAAGGAAGACATAGATAATATGCAGGCAGAGTCAACTGAAACATTAGAAGAATTCCGCCCTGGGGAAGAAATCGTAGAAAATTTAAATTCAAGTGTCAGCCTTACCTCCGAAATCTCGCCCCTAAAGCCACCGAGCGCTCTAAAAAAACACCTCAGACTTTCCTATGCAAAGCGAAAGCAGGAAGAGGTGGCAAGAGCTAGGGTGACGAAAATACGATCGGGGATACAGGCAGCATATAATGTCCCAGAGACTTCGCGTGCGTCAGAAGAAAAGTGTGCGCAATGCAGCAGCTGGGAGGACAACCTACATGCTGCCTACTTACTATAGGTGTACGTCCTTTCAAGAGCGTTGCCAGCTGCTGACACTGCTACCACGCAACCTAACCGTGAAATATTGGCAGGAAGTTATTCCAGAGGCAACGAGGTACGTTATCCAAAAATCAAAGAAGATGGTGGATGAGGAAGGTGTACGGTCAACACAAGAGAGATATACAAGATGTAAACTACAACAGGAAGACATTACCACCGTTTTAGAACATTACACCATGGATGAACTCGATTGCTCTAGGCAGACTCCGAACAAAAAGGGTGTTGTGAGAATCGAAAAGGAGGGAGAGAAAGAATGGATACCTAAGCGCTGCATGAGGCGGTCCTTGCGAGAAGCATTCCGCCTCTACAAGCAAGCTCACCCTGCCTCCCAGGTTGGCCTCACAAAATTCATATCCTTGCGTCCTAAGTGGGTGAAATGCTCGCCACAGTGGCAAGTGTGTGTTTGTGTGTGCTACGCAAACTTTCAGTTGTGCCTCGTGGGACTGCAGAACGCGTCCGGAAGGTCGCTTTCTCCCGAAGATATGCAGAGCCTCTGCGTATGCCAGGAACCTACTGCGTCGTGTTTCCTTAGGAATTGTGAGCACTGTCCACAAGATGCCATTTTCACTTCGGAAAATTTTGAAATGAGCAGCGAGGACGAGGTGTTGATTGCTTCATGGGAATACGGTGAGCTCGTTAAAAGAGACTTTGACCGCTTCATCATTTACGAGAGAATTTCTAAGAATGACCATGAAATGGATTCCCCACAACTAAATTAGATCTGTGCAAGCAAGAGCAATACATGAAGAAAAACACAGCTGCAAGAGAGGTGCAATTGTTTTGCATTTTGATTTCGCCGAAAACTGGACAGTTGGAGCTTCCAGACGCAGTACAAGCGTACCATTGGCAGAAAAAGCAGGTGACCGTGTTTACCTGCGTTGTCACGTCAAGAAAATCGACTCGGAACTACGCCGTTATTTCCGACGATATGTCTGATGATTCAGCTCATGCATGCTTGGCTCTGTCAAAAATCAAAGCACACCTCGAAGACAACGCGCCAATCTACACCAAGATAACATTTGTGAGCGACGGGGCTCCCGCTCACTTCAAGAATAAATATCAGTTTCATGAGCTACAGCGCAGTGAATGTCAAGAGACGAAATGGATGTTTTCGGCCACTGGACACGGCAAAAATGCTTGCGACGGCGTTGGTGGGCTTGTCAAACATCGAGCATCACACCACAACTTGCGGAAGCCTGCAAGTGAGGCCATACAAACAGCCAGCGGCTTCGTAAACGCAATTCAAGGAACGCTAAAGAACATCACCATTCTGGAGCTCCCACAGAGGGAGCTTGCAGACTTTCGTGAAACGAAGAAGGAAGAATGGAAAATGGCAAAGAAAGTGCCTGGAGTTCAGACGCTCCATATGTGGAAGTACGTTCAAACAAATGAAGGCAGTGCATCCTACGTGGCCTCCACCGCTGCTTTGGAATGGAAGAGACTGTGATCTGGTTTGTGCTTCGTGCTGGACAATATACTGTGCGCATAGCGACTTCAACTGCTGCCGTTAATTTCTTGTTACGATTTTCTGAATTGCAATCTGCATATAAAGCGGCATCCCATTTGTAAATTCCGTCCCTATTAAAACTCCTCCTGATTAAAAATCTTGCAGATAAATTGTTCCTCTCAGAAGACGGTTCCGTCTCCTGACATTGCCCTGTAGAACCTTTGAACACAGAGGTAAATAGATGCAGGTACGGAAACGTCGGCTTCAGAAACACATTAATATAAATTTTTATATATAAAAATTTTTCTAAGAACCGACAAATGATCTAATATTTTTACCTTACGATGATAAATTAGTGAATACAAAAAAAAACAACGTTTGACCGCCAGCAGCCAGTTCATCAGGTGAAATAGCGAATTTATTCCCATTTTGACGCATTAAGAACGCCGCTAACAAGCGAGTAGAAGCTGTACAAACATTCAGGATGGTTGGCATATTGTGGTAAATGAAATGTAACCACGTTCAGTGAGTGCTAAATCAAATTTCTGACAGTTACTATTTCTAAGAAGCAGTAATAAGCAATTCTAGGTAACAAAAACATGAACTCAGTTTCGTATTTATTTTTATACTTTTATACTTTTTATTTTTATCAGCCAGCGGTCAGATGTACGCATACGTTTGGTTGTAAGTCGCGTGCACAGTTCTGAACAGTTAATAGCTGTGAACACATTCGGCAAAAATATGAAGCTCTTAAAAGCAAGCTTTTAGGCATTGTCTCACTTTTAATCTGTAGTTTAACAAGTTATGTGGTCCATAAATAACGTTAGACGATCAACTGACTGAATAAATATGAACGCGCGGGTAGCTGACCGCGGTTTGTTGACACATTCGAGCCGATTCGGACAGTCTGAAGGAGAGGAGTAAATGAGCTGGTTGAGCCAAGCATTTTCCAGTACCAACACGTCTTATGCGCGCTCACACGGAGTTTTTGCACCGTCCAACAGCTTGTTATCCACAGCAAGAGCCGGAGAAGCTTCTTGTAGCCGGGCACCAGTGCTCTGGCAGCCGTCTAAACGAGAAGGCTTGAAGGCCGGTGATGGCGGAATGGTCACGTGACCAAACATGGCGGTGCCCATGCTTCCGCACTGTAAAGCGTCTATATATAGACGAAGGTAGCAGGGCATTCCACTCTAAGCAGAAGAGAGTAAAAGGGTATTAAGATGTCCTCTAGAGCACTCTCTCTTTTAGTCCCATATAGGTGTGTTTGGGTTTAGAGTGTATTTGTCCCCTGGAAAGGGTACCCGTGCAGCCACTGCCATAAAGACAGTGCACCAGACCTGGGAAAGGGATTGAGATGCAAACAAAAAAAAAAGTGATGCCTGGGGGGTGTGATGAAATGGCTGCACTATGAATGGAATCTTGGCCGCAACCTAGGCAAGATTTTGCGTAGCTGAATACTCGACAGCCACGCGAAGTGTACGTGCTACTTTCTTTACTTGGAGAGCATATATTGCCGTAATTATTGTCAACTGTGAAAACATTTGCTGATGTTAACTTGTTGGCAAACAGGCTTTTTTTTTTTTAGTAGTCAAAATGACAAGTCTGCAGGCTGTTAGGTGCAAGCAAACCATCATCGGTTTTGTTCCATGCCCTCCTCCTGTGTCTTGCTGGTTTTTTCCTCTTTGCTCACTTTGAAGCAACTGAAAGAGAGAAGTGCCCCATGAACACTGGTTCAGTAGTAGCTGTGAAGAAGACAGAAACAGCCTCTGATTGGCCTCAGCTTCGCCAGTGAAAGACGAATGCTTCTGAAACAAAGTGTCTATCATGGCCTGTCGTCACTCGCCATCGCTGTCTGTGGATTGTGTCAAACTGTGAAGTATTTGGATAGTTTTTCCGAAACAGCTCTCAATTAAAACTTGCCGTTAGCATTTTAACTTTTAGTTCATAACTGCTTCGCTTCGCGTTCTCACTAAAGTTTGCTGCACCTGGCACCATACGCTGGATCGCGTGCTCACTACTCAATCACCAATAAAATTTTCCGGTGGCAGCGGTGGGCTTTGGGTTGCCACTGACTTGGTGGGTATTGAGGTTGCCTGTGTCACTGGAATAAATTGCATCAAACGAAGCCAATGGGAATTGTTGGCCTGCTTACTTGCCCCTCGCTGTAATGCCTTGCGGGTGGTTTGGGCAATAAATGAACAGCATATAAATAGCTGGCATCTACCTGTTAGCGTGCAAGTTATGGCCATTGTGATGTGGCTGTCGCACACATAGAACATCACTTCTTGGAATAGTAGCGCCTTTTTTTACTTGCGTAACGGATGCACTTGCTATTTTGGTTGTCAGAATATAAATTTTCGCTAATACAGATTGTCACAAAAATCTGTTGGGTGAAAAGTACCGATTATTACGAGTCTGTATGTAATAGCTGCAGAGTAGGTCCGAATGGTACACTAGTCATCAGCAAAGAGCTGAATGTTGTGAGAGTGCTAGAGCTCGAAATATGATTTGCTGTTTCCTGCCTCATTATATTTTTTTTGTGCAATGGCTGCTCTTGCATCTTGACCAATATTATTGTAGGCCGTGCCCACCCCGACTGCACCCTGGGCCACCTACTGAAGGCACTATTCAAGAATGACGAGTTTATGAACAAGGTAAGCTTGCTTGCATTTCCAAGGAAAACGAGGAACTTGAGACAGTGTAAAGGTGAATGGAAGGAAACCCTGTTTTGAAGAAAGGAGTAGTGCACGTGTTCATGAGAAAAGTTGTTTTTCATGGCATATATACTTAATGTGTACTCTGGATTCAGTATGCTATATCAGGGTATGTGTTTCGTTTTTGTATATTTATTTTGTATTGACTGTATAATATGTGGCCAAGGCAAGCACTTTTGCTTCCTGTTCTGCCATTTGAGTTATTCACAAATTGTTAATGTGTTCTGCCTGCATTGTTCGTTTTATTTTCATACCTCAACTAGCCCAAGGCATTTGGTCCGGAAAGCGCTTGTGCATTTTTTACAATTGTTCTGTGAAAAGAGTCAATCAGCCAATGAAACAATCATCCAATTAGTCAACCAACCAGTCATTAGTGGCTGTGATTGTGAATACTGTTATAAAAAAAAATAAGCAAAAGGAAGAGGTCTCAAATCATCATTAATAGTAGTGCATTCAGTCTTGACGTGTGTGCTGCATTTGTTCATGAAGTGCACTGTGTCGGGCAAAAGACGCCTGCAATATAGCGAGAGCGCATTTGGAGGCAGGAAGCTCTGAGCGTGGGAGAAGGGAAACGCGGCGTGGAGTAACATGATCTGTGGCGGGAAAGTCTCCGTGCCGGCGGAAACCTCCCAGACAACAGGAGCCGTAGCGGAGTGAGGCGGCATTTCCATGCGCAGCCAGTGTAGGTGTGTGCACGAGCGTGGCAGCAAGACGGGTCTTTGCACATTGCTGTATGGGCAGATGCTCTCCTCATTCATCGAAGCCATTGATTTGATGGAATAGGCAATGGCTTTTTTTGCTGATGTTTTTTACTTGCACCTGCTGCTTGTGAGCAGACGAAGGGAGGTAAGAAACATTGCACTTTTCTTGGGAAGTTTTGATTGTTCATCCGGTCTGCCTGGATTAAAAGGGTGCAGTATTTGAAAAAGCTGCACTGATGTGACCTCTGTTAATTTTTGGGTGCCTTAAAGTTTGTTAGATCAGTCTTAGATCACAGGCTCCTTCTGCGTGTGTTTCATGTGTGTGACGAGATTTTGTTCATGGGAAAGAACGCCCGGCAGTTGTAATCTTCGGAGTATTTCACTTCTGCAGTTTGGGCATCCCACAGTCGAGCTCTGTATTGCAAATGAATTGCTGTCAAACTGTGATTTAACAAAATCCCTTCCTCGTTACACTAAGAGAAGGGGGGGGGAAGGGGGGGGGGGGGGGTTGGTGGCTTGATGAATCAATATCGATTTTTCCGCAATGACCTGAACAACGAACTTGACTGGATCAAATGTTTCAATTTCTCAAAATGATTACGTGCAGAGCTGAACCCTTGCTGTTCCTTTGCTGCTGCAGAACCTTCTTCGCTTTCATTTCTTCACCCTCACCTGTTTCTCTCCTGCTGCAGTTGGTGAACAACTATGTGCTGAGTCGTGAGGGTGGAAACCTGAGCACGGTTGCCTGCCGACTCCTGCTCGACATCCTGCCGGGGCTGGAGACCTCCGTTGTTTTCCAGGTGCATTCTTCTAGAACTGCCCGACTGTATTCCCATCTGGGTAGCAGGTCAACCTGTGTAAAACATGACCGTATAATTAGGGTGTGCCTTTTGGTTGCCTGTGAATTGCCCCTGCTTGCATGTAGCATGCCCAAACAAGTGTTGCATGCTAGTTAAATGTACTTCACATTTTTTCTTTGGTCTGGTCAAAGGAAAGATTGTTCGTGTTAACATCGACTACCATAAATGTACAGTTAAACCAGGTGTAAAGAAATTGAGAGAAAGTTCAGGTTTTTCGTTGCGTGCAGGTTTTCGTTACAGGCAGTTTTCTCGTGGAGACTAGCGGATCTTGCAGAACGAAAACCAGGATGAGAAATAAATGTAGGTGAAATCATCTTAAAAATACTGGAGTTATTTGAAGTCATAAATGCGGAGAAACTTTTCATGCAACTGCGGCAGCAGCCGCCACCACCTCCGCCATGGCTCACACAACGTCGCTACAAGTGTGGTGGGAGAGTGGATGAGACGGGGTGGTCGGGGGCACCGCGACCGGCTAGATGAGAGCGCATGCGGTCGTGTCACCGCCACTGCGTGGAGGCACCTGCCCCTTTCCTGTCTCATTTTTTCCCGGCCATTGTTGCCCTAGGGAACGAACTCCACCTCACGTCTCCAACGCTCTCTACCCCCTTTGCTTCCAATGCGCAACAGCTATCGGTGCCAAATCACGCGAGCAACTGAGTGGCGACAGTGTCTGTGCACTGCTTGTCCGTTGGCTTCGTTGCTGTGTACTGTTGTGTTTCACTGCTTTTGGGCATGAACTGTTGTAGTGCCATATGGTGTTGCATTGCAAAATTGAAAGCTGCATAGATTGCTGCATCTGCCTTGTAGAGGCGCTGACAGCACTAAAGCACAGTGCGTTGAGTCAACTGCGGTCACTTCTTGTGATCTAGGCGTTGCTTTCATGTCAGCTCATGTTTTATTGTCATAAAACATAGGTGTGGTTCAGTTAAATTTCTGGTAACACGGTGCTAGCTAATGTATATTCAGCGTAGTGAGTTTGCTATAAAAAGGTCAGCCACTGCAACACCCTCATTACATGCAGTTTGCAAATACACGCGATTCGATGGGGGCAGTGTTGGGGAATTGAGAAACTTCGTAACATGAAGCAACTCGCTACATGGAGGTTCGTAACATCCAGATTTAACAGTAGCACACTTCTATACTCTCAAACGGTGTGCCAAATAGGATCTGTTTTAAATGTCGCACATGTTGAATTAAGATTTAATGCATAAAAAGTGCGCATGAAACTAGACACAGAGGAGAGGTAAACAGGACGAGTCTCGTCTCCTGGCACAGTTTTTGTGTTTTAAATCACGTCGTGCCAAATGGCTCCTCATTATATGATCCTTGAGTTAGTGAGGTTTACCTTGAAATTTGCTAAAAAATAAATAGGAATGGAGCAAGTAACGAAGTCGAACATTCATTTTACTGTCGTTGGTTCACCTTTATGTCTGTATGCCTGTGTCCGTTCCTGTGTCTGTGAGTCTGTGTCCAGTTTTTCCGTAATGGTGTACAAAAGGCAGTGCACCACCCAGCCCAATTCAGTGTACTTCTGGCGTTACAGTCACTCGCTAGTCAGTTGGAGCTTTGCAAAGTCCCCTTGCTTGTGCTCACCGGTGGGTTGCATTGTTCCTCGCAGGACACGGAGGGTCTGGTGGGCCGGCTGCTCCAGTGGGCCGAGTCAGAGAGCACCCCGCAACTGCTGCAAGCATACGCGACTGGCCTCCTGGCGGCGGCCATGGAGGTGCAGGACATCGCAGCCAATCACCGGGAAGCCAATGCCCGCCTGGTGCCAGCCATGCTTCGCCGCCTCTGGGATCTAGCGCAGGCAAGGGGAGATGTTGGCACCCTCAAACCTCGCCAATTTAGAACTGTGAAATAGGGAGCCAGAGAAGAAACAAGAAGATCATCGTATCCCTTACACTCTGTATGCCTTAGAGATTGATTATTTTGGTTGTTTCGATATTCAGAGTTGGTTGCAAATATTAGAAGCTCGAATCAGAGGATTTGTTCTGAACGTTTCCCTGAACGTAAGCGTGCATTTGCCCGAAATGTGTAGCCACGGCAGCATGCGCACTTGCTTGAAAGAACGGCCTGTTTTTGCGGGCCAAGAAAGCTGCAGTCAGCTGCAGTTCCCAGAGGCTGCCGTCTCACCAAGCCTGTGCAGCGTTATGTAAGCTAGAGCTGGTGTCAGCTAAATTGGCAGGCTTGTTTCACAAAGCTGGCTACATGTCAGGAAGGTACAGAGGGACTGTGCAAAGTAGCCTGCAATGAGACAGGCAAAGTTTGAAACTGCTGCTGCGCACTTTCCTTGAAACAGGGTGTGTTGCAAACTTCCCTTGCTTTGAACTGTACTGGACTCAATTGCTGGACAGCTTAAGAGCCGTTGCTTAGTTTTCTGCCACTGCAATGCAAAAGAGGAAGTGAGATGAACTAGTAAACTCGTGCACTCGGGTTAAGGTCAGCTCTGTTGCGAGAGGATGAATCAACAGGCTTGTGCCTACAGATGGCCTTCCAGCTGGCAAGGGCAGTGGTTAATCCTGGATGGCCTTGCATTTGCACGTGTCGCATTTACTCTATTCTGAAGCACTTTCAATTGTAACACACCTGTTTTTTGAGGTCATTAAAAAAAAAAAAGAATGCAGTGACTTTGATTGTAATATGCACCAAATTTTTGTGCTTCGATAAAGAATGAATCTTTCTTCTTGAAGCAGCTGACCTTTATTTCAACCGCTCTGATGTCACAGTGACCGGAGTGAATCAGGTTTAGCTGTTTGTTTTCCATCGTTGCGATAGAGATGGCCTACAAAGAGCGTGCGATTGCATTGACAGTACAACGGGACAGTTGCATCGCCCGCTGTGGCTTGGACGACGCCACCCGCTGTGCGAGGCAGCAAACGCTGTAGAGGTTGGGAGGAGGAGTGCATTCGGAGGCGCTCGCTTCTGCTCGCGTCTTCCCATGGGTTACCTCTTGGTCTTCATGAGCATCGTTGCTCCATGCAAACTGACTCTTCTCGCTTTGCGCGGCGAGTGCATTCGTTCGCGGCATGCCTTGCGGTCACGTCGCACTATCTGGTATCGTGATGCGAGAGGATGCGGACGTGACGAAAGCATGACTATGGCTCAGATACAGTCTAGTATTACCACTTGTAGGCAGGACATAGGGAGCGGCGATATTGTGATTTTTAAAGCCGTTTTTTTACGCAGAAAAGTTTATTTTTTGAAGTTCACAGATTTTTCAGGCTGTTTGATTATTCGGACCATTTTTTGGGTCTCGCCGAATCCAAGAAATTGGTCGGCGACTGTAGTTTACATTTGGCTCATTTAGTGTGGAAAGAGTTTTCTCAAAGAGGCCGAACACTTAAATTTTAAGCATCCAATTTTTTTCGGCACAACAGAAAGCTTACAGTCTAAGGTGCTAAATTCCACAATTTTTCAATCAGTGCATGTACCTGTTTTTATGCATCCTGATGTTGTGGGACGTGATCAACAAGTGTGAAGGCGATTGCACGTCGGCAAAAGTGATGTGCCAAAAACTAATATATATATATATATATATATTATATCACCCGCCAGACAGTAATAAGGTATATTTTTATTATATAGAGAGGTGTCCATTTTAGTTTCCTCACTCAAAGCTGTTAGGCATAGTGATGTACGCCTCGTTGACTGAAGTTCATTCAAAAATCGGAAAGCGCTGTGGCGCCATCTAGTGACGGAAGTTAAGCACATCGTCGATGATGTGAAGGGAGTGTTGCTTTTCATCGAAGGGTACACTGGAAAGAGCATAAACTCTAACAAAACATGTTGAAAATTCCTGAAAGAAAAAAAAAACACTGTGTAGTTCAAACAAGTCAAAAACAAATCAACAATATTTTACCAACAGGTGGTCATGTGGTGGGATCCACCAAAATGGCAGTGTTTCACAGCAAAATGGCATTTCAATTTGTTTTATGTCATTTGCAACGCCAAATTTTATTTTTGAATCCTTGTTTCTTTGATATTGCTCTACTAAATTGTTACAATACAAGGCACGATCTTTTCATTTCCGTCATAACCTCACAACACGTTTGGTCAGGGGTCGATCCCTTTAACTTATGTAACACACAGTACCACATGGCACGCACCTAACAGTCTTTAGTGGTACAGCAGCACAGTGACAGAGTAAAGAACAGTCACCAAGAAACAATGAACTTCCCATTATGTCACTGTATTATTCACTGTGTTTGCTTCGTTTTGCTGTGGCACTTCCTTGCAGTGGCGCTACGTGTGGTCTGTTCCGGTGCAGCGGAAACATTTCATCAGTTGTTTTGGTCTCGCCATATGACCGTACTGGCTGCAGTTGTAGCACCTGCGTTCTCCTTTTTCATTTGACAGAGGGGGGCCGCTTGTCCTTGGCGCTTCCCACATCGACTGGCTTTCTTAGTAGAACCCCTCTCTAGTAAATTAGCTTGGGCCAGAAAAATTATTTACTGTAACAGAGTCTTTACTACTATATCAGTTGTTGGTGATGGCAAGGCTCTGACTATGCTCTCTGGTTACTGAGCACGAACTGTTGGTTTGTAAAACAAACAATCAGAAATATTTTACACCCTGCTCTCATCATCCCTATATGTGGTAAATATTTATTATCAGTTATCACATGTTATCATGTTTTCGTTTACATCTTGTGGAAGTACTGCATTTGCACGAATACAACACGGCTACAGAAATAAAGAGAGTTTGATCCCGTGTGAAAAACCAAAGCTTTCCATGATCACGGCGTCGTCTTCTATGGCTTCAACATCATTTAAGAGGCAGTAAAGAATCGCATGCGACAAAGTCAAGTGTGGCAAAACCACTTACGCAGTTCTGCGGTGCCTCCACTTCTTGCCGCTGGTTCCCCTGGGGGTTTCCCGTGTCTTGCGCTGCCGTGCTTGAACACACACCCTTTTCTTCCCTTTTCTACTCCTCACTGCTTTTCTACTGGTTTTCCTCTCTTAGCGACCCGCGCCGCCTTCTTTCTACGTTCATAGCCAGCTTTACTTTTTCCATGCGCGCCGCGTGCTTTGCCTCACGGACTCAAGGTCTTTGAAAAGTTGGCTCCTCCCCGCGGCTCTAGAGCTAGGTGGTGAAGCCACCTGAAAGAGGACATTCGGTATCTGCCTTGCGATCCTAGACTTCGCACTTGCGGCGATGTCATCAGTCCGCGGGAAGTACATCGCCACAGCCAGCCGTTTCTTCGAAAAAAAAAAATATTTACTATAACCGAAAAAAAATGTACAGTCATTTAGGGAAGGCGAAATGGGACTGCAGCTTCGCTTTATATATCCGAGTTTTTACTATAACCGAGCTTACTGTAGCGGGGTTCTACAGTAATAGTAATTTGTGTCATTCTTGTCTCTTGGCCTAGTTTATCA